>VUQH01035877.1:65742-104024 GCA_015106775.1 Etroplus canarensis | reverse complement strand
AAAGGAGTGGCTTCGGAACAACTCTGTGACCGTTCTTGACTGGCCCAGCCAGAGCCCTGACCTAAACCCAATTGCGCATCTCTGGAGAGACCTGAAAATGGCTGTCCACTAACGTTCACCATCCAACCTGACAGAACTGGAGAGGATCTGCAAGGAAGAATGGCAGAGGATCCCCAAATCCAGGTGTGAAAAACTTGTTGCATCATTCCCAAGAAGACTCATGGCTGTACTAGCTCAAAAGGGTGCTTCTACTCAATACTGAGCACAGGGTCTGAGTACTTATGACCATGTGATATTTCAGTTTTTCTTTTTTAATAAATTTGCAAAAAATTCTACATTTCTGTTTTTTTCTGTCAAGATGGGGTGCTGAGTGTACATTAATGAGAAATAAAATGAACTTTTTTGATTTTGGCAAATGGCTGCAATGACACAAAGAGTGAAAAATTTAAAGGGGTCTGAATACTTTCCGTACCCACTGTATCTGTATTTACTGTATCAACTGTCTGTATTTGTGTAATAGCCATTTGTATTGTGTACCCTGCTGGATTCTGAAATTTCTTTTGGGATGAATAAAGTATCTATTTATCTATCTATCTTCCTTCCTTCCTTCCTTCCTTCCCCCTATATTAGCTTCTCTTCATTGGCTCCCTGGTAAATCCAGAATTGAATTTAAAAATCGTTCTACTCACTTATAAAGTCTTGAACAAACAGGCCCCATCCTATCTTAAAGACCTCATTATACCATATTTTCCCATTAGAGCACTTCGCTCTTAGAGTGCAGACCTACTTCTGTTTCCTAAAGTTTTTAAAAGTACAATGGGAGGCAGAGCCTTCAGCTATCAGGCCCCTCTCCTCTGGAACCAGCTCCCAGTTTGCATTCATGAGACAGGCACCCTCTCTACATTTAAGATTAGGCTTAAAATTTTCCTTTTTGATAAGGTTTATAGTTAGGGCTCAGTTACTTAGTGCATATTTGCATTCAGCTAAATTGGATGAGATTGTAATACAAACACTTTGTCATTTTTGACAGGTTTTAATTACAGTGTTGGTTAGTCTGTCTGTCTGACAGTCTCGTTTTGCAGCAATAAAAATGACTGAAGTGAGAGAAACAGACTGAGAATGTTTTCATGTTAGATAAAATAGATATTGACAAAGTTTACTTTTGAGGACAGAATTTGCGGTTGAAAAGCTGACAAAAACTATGACTGCTGCTCTTCTACAGTTACATAACATGTTTCTGAAGTCTGAGTCTGAAAAAATGACCATCACCAAATTTATTACTTCACTGATATTTATGATTGGGCATGCTGCACAATTTGGTAAATGCTAGATATTTTAGCAGCTCTTACATTATCTCTCTGGTAATCTTGGGTTTTCACTTGAAATGCATCTAAATTGGCACATCATATTTTGAGACTCACATGTACTTTATTGCTTCACGTCATATTCTCTCCTATCTGAATTGCAAAAATTACTGGCAAAAAAAAACAACAAACTGTCTGAATCACCTTTTACCCAGCTGTAAATAGTTTCACATTTTATTTGTGATATCTATCATAACTTGTCAAAATCTGCATAACCTTTAACTTTGGGTTCACTCCCAATTTTCTCTGTAGGGCATAGTGTTAGGATACAAGGAGACTGATTCATATAATCGTCGGTGTGCGCAATTTGATTAACATCAAATGGAGCTCCTGGGGCAACAGCCCTTTCTACTTTCTTGGCAGAAGACTGTCATTCAGTGTGGATTTTTTAGAGCTGTGGGACATCTTCACGATATGAAAAAAATAAAGATAATCTGGGACATCTGCTCACCCTACATACAGCCCAGTGAGTGTACTAACAGGGACTCATTTGAGTGGTTATATTTCTCCCACATTAGCTTCTCAAAGGCAAATTCTGAAGTGACCAGGTCCCACCATGCGCTATGTGGACAAAAGTATTGGGCCAAACCTCTAAATCGTTGAATTCAGGTGTTTTATTCAGTTCTGTTGCCACAGGAGGATAAAATCCAGTACCTAGCTATACAGTCTGTCTTAACAAACATTTGTGAATGAATGGGTTGTTCTAAAGAGTTCAGTGAAGTGGCAGACCTCTTAAAGTTACAGAACGGGGTCACTAAGTGCTGAGGTGCACAGTGTTTAAAAGTCACCAAGGCTCCGTAGAGTTTTAAACCTCCTCTCGCATTAACATAAAATCAAAAACCATGTGACGACAACTTCGTGGCATGGGTTTCCATGGCAGAGCATCTGCATTCAAGTCTTGCCTCACCAAGAGCAATGCCAGATGTTGGGTGGAGTTGTGTAAAGCATGCCACTACTGGACTCTAGAGCAATGGAAATGTGTTCTGTGGAGTGAAGAATCACTCTTCTCTATCTCGGTCTGATGGATGGATGAATCTGGTTTCAGTGAATGCCAGGAGAACATTACTTGCCTGACTGCACTGTTCCAACTGTAAAGTTGCTCCATCAAACACCTTTGTGATGAACTGTAACGAGATTGCAAGCCAGGTCCTCTCATCCAACTTCAGTGTCAGACCTCACAAATGTTCTTCTAGATGATAAACAAATAAACATGAACAGATGGTGTGAAAACTAGAGCCTTTAGAGGAATTTTTTGAGTTCAGTTGATTTGTGATAATTCAGGATTGTTTGACCAATGTCTTTAATTGTTGTGCTTTGCTGACTTTGGCTTTAGTTTCTATGTGCTCTTGGTCTGGAATGTGGAAAATTACAATGATCAAAAGCTAAATTTCTTTTTGAAATAGTTTATTAAAAGCTGAATGTTGAGTATGTAAATTGTGTACCTTTGCCACAAACACTAGGCTTGCACTCTTGATGAATGTGACAAAAAAGGGGAATAGTGAGAGTAAATTAGACAATATTTGATGCATATCTATATGCTGTACAGACTCCCTTCAGACAACAACATTCTCATGTATGTAAATGTGTAGGGATCATAAAACTCAGTGACAGGAATACAAATTGATGACCATAAATGTAAATTTGACACAAAGAACCTGGTGTCTGCAGTTTACATCAATTCAGAACCCAAAGAATCCTTACTTTCCTCAGCTTTCAATACATCAGTGACAAAATTTCATTACAGTAAAGGTGACTAACTTGTGAACTGCCTTTTTCAGTACGCATGAATAGTAGTAGCTGTGTGTAGATATTTGTGACAGAAACATTAAAATCTTTTGCAGCCTGCTTACTTGAACCTAAAACAACGAGTGGACAACTTTGTCTCCAATCACCTCTCCAATCACACGTGGAGCCCTCATTTGAACAAAAACCAGCTGAGAAACAACATCAGGCAGCTTGTCTTGCAGTAAGTGAAAAGCAGTATCTTCTCTCCCCCGTCTCTTCTTTATCTTCTTTTGTTCTCACTCTTTCTGTATGTCAACTTTATACATACTTAGAGCAAACTGTGTCTCTTAGATCTGGGATGCTGGAACAGGGAGTGGACAGGATTGTGGCCCAGGTGGTAGATCCCAAAATCAACCATATCTTTAGACCGCAAGTGGAGAGGGTGGTTCGTGAATTTCTGTCACCCGGCAGCTGCTCTGAGGAGCCACCGGCCCCTCTGGCTTCAATAGAGACCAAACCAGACAGCAGCATTCCTGAGCAGGGTACTCAAGATTTCATGATTTTTATCAGCTGTGAATGTCATATTTGATTGTATGTCATTATAATTTTGATTTCTGAAGAAAGATGATTCTTTCTTCTTCATAAGAAGGTCAGGATGCAGGGGTTACCTTGTGGCTGATGTCTCTTTGAACTGCAGACAACAGCCAGCTCCCAAAATTTATCATTTATCTCTCAGAAACAAAGGAAATACATGAATCCAATAAAATGGCTCCATTATGCTCATTTCCTTTGCCATATTTTTAAACTTGGACTCTCCAGAGTAGCTTTGTGTGATTCACAGTTCCAGATAAGCCTTATTTATCATAAAGTGAGCCTTGGTGCTACCGCCCAGTTTATTCTCTGTCTGAATCAAGCTTTTTTAGTTGCTCTCCCTTTAAAGCCCCTGTCACACCTTGACGATTTAATAAGTGTATGCCGATTTAGGAAAAAAACTGCAAATAAGCTGGCGTATGTCGCTTAAGTTATTGGTAAGTTTTGTATGAGTTAAGAGCATGCTTCTATATGTCGTAATACAGCGAGGTTGCTGGAACATTTTGAGCATGCACAAAATTTCCAACATTTGCCAGCGTATGTCTCATATGCCCCGCATAAGCAGGCCATATGTTGCAGGTGCGTGATGCATGAGGTGACTCATGTTACTCATGTCGAAATACGTGAAGATAATGTCTAGCGTACCCAAAACGTATTACTAACCTATGAGTAACATGTTTTTACCCTAGGTGTAACATATATTGAACTTACCTCCAACAGATATTGACATTTGTAGACGTATTTGACGTGTTCTGGTCGTACTGAACGTGTTTCTAACATACAGCTGCCGTGTAATGGCATATGTGCTGCGTTTAAGGGAAGTGGTATAAATGGGATTCAAGTTGTGAATGCCGGCAATATGCTAGCATTTGTTGGTGTTACGTTCTATATATGTTAGCAATACGTTGTGTATACAACCATTTAACATCATTGTTCTGCGTATGCCAGCATTTTAGAGGAATTTGGATGCGTCAGCATACGCATGTTAAATCGTCATAGTGTGACAGGGCCCTAAGGTTGTCCTCTATTTAAGCCTGCTGTCTTTTGATTGGCTGCTCTTCATAAGCAGTCTACACTCACAGAGCTGCGTGCCCATTACCATATCAAGGTTGACTGTTGATCATTGGCATCACACGGAGTCAAGAGCAGAAAAACCTGTCTAAAAAGTGACCTTTTTAATATGAGTATCTGCCTTTGTAACAATATATAAGACAGAAAATAAAAAAATTTAGTGGGTCTCCTTTAATATTTGTATTTCATGTTCACAGCCTCATCATCGACTCCAACTATCACTACTGCCAGCGATGCCATGTCTATCCTGGACACCATAACCTCTCTCAATCAGGAGGCTAGTGTCCGGGCGAGCTCAGCAACAGAAAAGTCACGTAAAAACCAAGCTTTAGATGACTCCATGCAGGTGGTCGAGGAGAGTGAGCAGAACATGAGTGTTGTTGAAGAAGTTGACAGTCACCAAGAGGGAAAGCCTCTGGAAGAGGCAGAGGAAGCAAAATTGACAGCAGAGGTGCAGGCATTAGAGGTGAAGACAGAGGACACAGAGGAACAGATGGATCAGGGAAAAGAGAGGTCAACAGAGGACGTGAAAATGGAGGAGGAGGAGTCGGGAGCTCAGGAACAGACGGAAGAAGAGAAAGGCAAAATCAGTGGAAAACCCTCAGAAGAGAAACAGGATGATGATCTGCTGAAATCTGCAAGCAAGGCCAAACAGAAAGCTAGAGAGAGGATAAAAGAAGGTGAGTTGCTGCGTTCTTTGTGCGTATGTATGTATGTATGTATGTATGTATTTGTAGCTGCTATATACATTTTCTTATGGCAGAAAATTCATCCAAAAATAAATCTTAGATTAGCCAAGCACCAGAAAATTACCCATTAAAGTCAGCTGGTAAAAAATAACGCAAAGCTTGGATCTAGGTAAAAAAGGGAGGATTTGCTGCTTCTCTCTGTTTTATGTATTTCAAATTAAAAAATAACAGTTGACTCCAAGATGTGCATTTTTAAGTATTTTATTTCTATTTTTATAGAATGAACAATCCATCAATAAACTAAAAAATTGATGGTCATAAAAATTAAAATAAATGTGTTTCACACAAAAATGCATTAATGCCATGATGAGTTTTGTGTCCTTCAACTATGAGCCTCCCTAATTTAACATAATTTAAAACATATTCAGGTTTTTATTGTGCTTTATTGCCTTAAACTAAGGGTCATTTAATATAAGATTTGATGCTTAATTTGAGTATGCTGTCACTTATATCTTTGCTTTTGCATTATAAAAAATCTACATGTGTAATGTAAAACCACAAATCTCAATGTGATGCAGTGAAATGGAAAAAAGAGAAGTTTAATTCCTTGATGTACCGTTTGCCCTGCAGAATATTCCTTGGAGGACTCTGACTTGGAAGGCCTGAGTGACATCACAGTGAGCTCAGTCCACACCAGCGATCTGTCTTCATTTGAGGAGGAAAGTGAAGATGAGGAGCAGCTGCCTGATTCTTCTGAAGAGGGCGAGCTTCCACCAGATGGTTTGTGACCACAGCAGCCTTGCTGTTCCTACTTATGTTTTTGACAGTTTATTAAAACCATTTTGAATAACATCACAATTGCTGATTTGGTTGGAGCCCTTTTAAAATGTTTTTGTGTGTGTGCATGTTTTTATTTCTCAGAAGAAGGTGAAAGAGCAGAAAAGAAACTCATGACTGGAGACGCAGGAGATGAAGACAAAGAGCGTAAACCTCGCCGCAAGGCCTATGTGCACAAACCCTTCCTCTACTCCCGTTATTATAGCGACTCAGATGATGAGATCACTGTGGAGGAGCGTCGCAGATCTGCGGTGAGCCACATACATGTTAATATGTGCACCTTCAGCAGAAATTTAAAACTCTTTGTAGCTAAATGAAAAGCTCGTAAACTTTAAAGCAATATAGATTGAACACAGCACAATGATATTGTGCATCATCATCTCTTGGTTTTTTTAATGTATTTGTTTAACAAGCTGTGGTCCTTTTAGGCAAAGGACAAAGAGGAACGGCTGCTCAAGAGACAACAGAACAGAGAGCGAATGGAAGAGAAGCGTAAACAGAAAGCAGCGCAGGCCGAAGAACAAGGTTTTCCTTTCATTTGTTTTACTTTCTGCTGTTGTGGGCTTGAATACAACTTTGTTGTTTCTTCATTTTGTCTATTCTGCTCAGTGCTGCATACTACATAACAGTAGGAGCATGTTACTTTACATTTTTACGACTCACAAAAATGATTAGATTAGTGATTCCATCCATCCATTTAGCCATCGCTTATCTGGGTCCGGGTCATGGGAGCAACAGCCTAAGCAGAGATGACCTGACCTCCCTCTCCTGGGCCTATTCCTCTGGCTCTTCTGGAAGGATACGGCATTCCCAAGGCGTTCCCATGCCACCTGAGAGGTGTAATCTTTCCAGCATGTCCTGGGTTTGCCTAGGGGCTTCCTTTCTTTAGGACATGCCTGAAACACTTCATCTATGAAGTGCCCAGAAGGTGTCTTGGTCAGATGCCCAAACCACCTCAACTGGCTCTTTTCAATGTGGAGAAATGGCTGCTCTGCTCCACACCCTATCACTGAGCTTTCTGTTCACCACAGCAGACCACATCGCTGCAGACTTCGCATTCATTCATGCAGTCATTCCCCTGGAGGGGAGCAGGAGAATGACTTCGAAAAAAGACCCTGAGATACTTAAACTCCTGAGCTTGGAGCAGTGAATGCCACCCTTTTCTGGCTGAGAACCATGACCTTAGATTTGGAGGTGCTAATTCTCAGCCTGGCTGCTTCACACTAAGCTGGAAGTCATGGCTTGATGAAGCCATCAGAAGCACATCATCTGCCAAAAAATAGAACCACTGAACCCACCACCCTTTGGCTGTGCCTAAATTAGTGATACTTTACATATAATTATGTTTGTGCTTAAAAACATTGTGTTCCCCTTTCATCTATTTGGGACCATTACAGTTTTTTTCTATCCTATTCAGATTTTTTGAATCACATAGTGTAGAGTAATGTCTATTTATGTTTTGTTCACACTTCACATCACAAAAGTTATAAATTGCATTGTCATGTCCAGGAGTTTAGTTTTTCTGGCTCAATGTTCAGTATTCTGTAAATTTAATTGTGCACTTATAAGTCCTGCATGATTTAAAAGGCCTGATGTCCTCTACAGATCACAAAAAACAAAAGAGCGGAGATTCTGGTGCGCTGGAGGGCCCTGGAGCCAAAGAGGCCCGCAAAGAAAGAAAAGTACTGGAGAAAAAAATGGCTCTTAATAGAAAGAGGAAACTAGACTCGAGGTGAGTAGTCGAACGCTTCAACACAATTTCATGCAGCAGTTGCTGATCAAAAGCAAACGTGATATTTTTTTGGTAATCTGCACTATAAATGCATATGTTAATATCACAATTTCAGGAAAGAGGGAGATGTTTCAAGCAAGAAGAAAGGAGACATGGGAGACACATCAAAGAAAGCTGTATGTAAAAACCAGCATTAATTAAACAGAGTCAACAGGTTTTTCCTTTTTGAATTGGTGACTTGTATTTTTTCTTCTTCTGTAAATTAGGAAGTGAAATCTGCCACTTTAAAGACCCCACAACCTAAACTCATGAGGAATCCATCAGAGTCTGATGAGCGACACAGGACAAGTGGCAGCATCTCAGAAGATTCCAGCGACACAAAGAAGCTGTCTGACAAAAGCAAGATGCACTCATTCATCTTGGAGTTAGAGCAAGGCTCCCAGGAGGCTCTTAGACAACGTTTAGTTGGGAAATTTGACCGTCTGTCCCGCAAAGAGCTTCACTCTAAAGAACGCAAAGATAAAGAACGTAGCTTGTCTGATGAACGTGCCAAGCTCAAACAGAAGCAGGAGAAAAAATCTGAATATCAGGTGGATGAATCTCAGCAAAAGGAAGGCACTGCTGTTAAAGTGTCCTCTGAAGAGAAAGGTGAGAAGAAGCCTAAGATCAAAAGTGAGAAGAAGATGGTGGGAAGTACAAGAGAAGGAAAGATGTCTGAAGGTGCTTCAGAAGAGGGAGGTTCTAAAGATGCAAAGAAGGTAAAGACTGCATCTGTAGAGACTGTCAAAGCAGAGAAGGACAAAAATAAGGACAAAGATAAGGTTAAAGACAAGGAAAAAGCCAAAGGAGAGAAAACTGCAGTTAAAAGTGATTTCAAGCAGCTGCTTCGCCCAGATTCTGCAGGTTCCTCTGAGGATCGATCTGACATGGAGCCTGAGTCAGACAGCAGCAAGAAGAAAGATAAACACTCCAAGGAAGTCATTAAAAGGTCAAAGAGCCACAGTGAGGAAAGGGCAGGAGATAAACCCAAACCTAAAACAGATAGTAAAGACAATGAGAAGGAAAAAACTAAAGTGGATCAAGACAGCCAGAAGTTAAGCAAGTCAAGCTCTGAAGCTGACAAAGATCCAAAAAGGGTCAAGTCAATAGAAAAAGGAAAAAATTTAGAAAAGGCAAAATCAAAATCTAAAGAAGAGGCAAAGATTCCATTGTTGTCAAAGACAGAGAAGAGAGTTCAGAGTCCTGAAGTCAAAAGTGCAGGTGGTGCATGTATTGGCAAACCTGAAGCAACAAAAGAGAAGAAAAAAGAGGGAAATTCAAAAGACCAGCGAAAAGTCTCTGAAGAACCTTCACAGGAGAAATCGGACAATAAAAATGCAAAGAAAAAACTGGAGAAGAAGGATAAAGTTTCTGAAAAGAAAGATGAGAATCAAGAAGAAAAAATACCCAGAGAGGATAAACAGGAAAAGTCCGATAAGTCCCCTTCAGTTTCCTCTCTGAGTCTTGAGATGGAAGAACCACCAAAGAAACGAGCTCTTCTCCAAGACACGAGCACAGACTCCGATCCTGTCACCACCACTGTCACCACGTTGTTCTCAGACGATACCTGTGATGCTTTAAGTGACATCACCCCTGAGCCACCTGAGGGAGAGGCAGAGTCACACCTCTGTGAGATGCCAGCTGTGCCTGCTGAGGCTGATGCCCTGCTGACTCTCATGGACGTCTGCACTTCAGCAGAGGCGAGACTTCCACCTGAGAATGTTCAAGAGGATGTGACATCTGAGATGGCACTTCAGGATGCTGATATGAAGATGAAAGAGGCAGCTCTGACCCTGCTCTCCATGGATCCTGACAGCACAGTGTCCACCAGCTTACTCTGCCAAGCCACACCGGAGGAGTTGGCAGTCAGCATACCTGAACCACAACCGATGGAGACAACCACAACAGAAGAAAAGGAGCAGCTGACTACTGTGGAGGTGCAGGCAGCTGCTGAAACTGAGTTCACAAGCACTGAGCCATCACCAGTTGCATCTCAACAAACCGATGAGCTTGTTAATGAAAAATCACATATTGCAGGTGTGTGGAAAAATGGCGAAATGTGTATTATTGACTCTATACGCAAGTCAGAATGAACCAAAGCTAAATATGCATTTCTTTCCAGATGAGTTGGAAAGCACAGAGGTAAAAATGGACACTTCAGATGTTGAAACTTCTGAGATGTTTGTTCTGCAGGTAAATAAGAGCCACATTTGTAAAATTAATATTAAGAAAAAAAGATTGGACTGTTGCACCTATCTCTTTACTTTCCAGAGATAAAAATTGTATGTTATAACAAAAGGCTAATTGGTATATTTTGTGATTTTTTTTAAGTATTTTTCAGTTGAAAATCAATTTTGTGTCTTTATTGTAGGAGGATGAGGCTATCGCAGATAAATGTGAAAGTCCTTCAAAAGAGGAGGAAGCTCAAAGTGAGAAGATTCTTCCCGAAACTCAGACAGATGAGAAACTGGCAGCACCACCTGAAGAGGGTATACTTTCTGTTCTATTGTATTTGCTAATTCCACATACGTCTTAGCTATGTTCAAATTGTTGATTGATGCTCTTTATAGTGCACTATGTAGTGTGTGAGCCATTTTGTTGGGTGGTTTGAAATATCAGCTGTGAACTTCATCTAGGCCTTGGCAAAATCTTCATGGGACATACCAAAAAAGTAGCGTGAATCAATACAGCCATCAGTGGCATGTCTGTCTGTCTGTGGGGTAAAAAAAAAAGACCACTGATATGAGCCTTGTGTAATGTACTCCTCAGATGCCTCCTTCTCTACCTAAGCAGTAGACGAGCTGTATTTTAGACTTTAGTTGCTCATTTAGCAATATGTTATGTAGCTGGCTGCAAGCTATAACAATGGACCTGCTGCTGTTTTTATCGAAACATTTATGTTTTAATGTATCTGGATGATTTACATGGTTAACTTTAATTCACAGTTAATGTATGAAGGATTAGACACGACCTCTAATCTATTGATTCATGTTTCTGTACACAAATTTCAACATTTTCTTCATGTCTCTGAATGTGCTTTTTCATCTTGTGTACAGTTTGTCTACACGAAATCGATATTTTCCAGTTTTAAAATCGAAAAGTCCGTATTTGGTGGTTGGAGGGGTTGGCGGTGTAGCATATCGTTTTGCCGCTCACACCAGAGACCCGAGTTCGAGTCATACACGTTGCAGATTTTCACACATGATTTGTATTATGCTTTTTGAAGTTATTAATTCAAAATATGTTATTTAGCTAAGCTAAGTGTAGACTTTAAAAACAACTTTGTCAAGGTTGGGAATTAAAAACGAGGTTTGGAAAAAGATTGTGGTTTGAGTTTAAATACAACAGATGCTGCTGTTGCTGCTGACACTGGGCTGCATAGTTACTGTACCGTGTAGGTGGATAGAGTTCAGCTGAGTTCAGTTTTTAAGACTGCGGTGGATTTGTTTTATACATTTGTAGCTCATCCAGCCAAAGGACTGATGAGCTAATGCGATGGTAAGGCATATGTTGTCCGATCATTTGTCCAAAATTCACAATGATTGCTACTCCTTCTGAAACAGTGGTCAGAATTTAATAAAACTTGGCACGCAATGATCAATTAATGGGTCTTCATCCAAACAGTGGTCAGGGTCATAGTTGTCTTTCATGGGCACTACTCCTAAGAGTATTAATGTGGATTGTAATGTAGTGTTTACGTGTTCTGTGTTCTACCATCTATACATCAGTGCCATCATTAGGTTTATTCATGGCATAATAATGTCTTAAGCTAGGTTAGGCTGTTAAGTAACTAAGGCCATTGTCCTGGATATGACTGTTTCTTAGCCTCTGTGATTTCTCAGTGGATTTTAATTCTCATTAGTTTGTGCAGTACAGCCGACCAATGAATAATAATAATAAAATTGAGCACTTTCTTTCTGTACTCTGGACATGACAATAACTTGTAAATTGTGACGGATCATGGGCTAGATGAGCTACTGTGTGACTGAAATTCTGCTTATTTCACTGCTGTGGAGAGATACACTAACAGTGTGTATTTATGCAAAAAACAATAACGGCGTTGTTGTGTCCTCACATGCGGTGATGGCGTTCTGTTGTTTGTTCTTGTGACAGACACTATTTCGAATATTAGCAGTGCTAGATCCAAATAGTATTCAAAATGCCTCAACACCTGTGTGTTTTCAAGTAAGTCCATTATTTAGCAAACACTATATAGTGAGTGAGTGAACAGTTGAACAGTTTATTTATATTAACTTGTGTTATATGTGTATATTAATTTATATATAAAATAAGTTATTTTATCTGTGTGTCAGTTTCATTGCTTTTTTTGCTTTCTAATTTTTCCAGCTGTTGTTGCTGTTGTGTCTGAAAATGAAGAGGCCACAGGCATTACAGAGGAAAGCACCACTGTTTCCAATACCACGGAACAACTTTCAGAAATTCCCAGTGAGCAAGGTGAGTAATGAAAAAAATTATTTCTGAGGAGATGGAGCATTTTGTTTGGGTGACTGATAACTCAACATCTTGTCATTAAGAGCTAACAGAGCCAGATGCTGCAGTCACAAAGACAAATCTTGAGGTGAGTTATGATTTGTGATACACTGAAAAAATTTTAACTGTTTACCCTCTTAGAGTTTTGTGTATTGTTACGTACATGCCACTCAGACTGAGTCGTCTCATTTGAATAATAGGCAGAAGAGGCAGAGGTAGAGGAGAACAAGGCCAAGATGGATATAGATAGCTGTAAGTCTGGCTATAAATGATGAATATTTAAGGTGCATTCACTGAAACAACTTTCAAAGGCAATACTTTTAACATTCATTTTTTCACCACTAGGTGAAGCTGAGAGTAAGACTGTGGAGGAAGAAAATGTCTCAGCAGAGAAAACTGATTCACAGACTGTAAGTATTCAGCGTTTAGCCATGCTCTTTTACATGTTACTGCTCTAACTATTTAATCTGATATGTTTCTCCTTCTTATTTGCCTTGTTATTTCTTGTGTGTTTCTTGGCGGACATGTTTGGTTTAGATGGAGAGCAGTGTTCCAGACGAGACTGAAGAGACCAGAGAAGCCCAGACTGAGTCTAAACTAGTCAAACAAATCAGTGAGTCAAGTGGGTTTAGTCTTTTTTTTAAATTATACATTATTCATTTGTCTTAGAGTCTACACTGCTGTGTATAGTTTGAAAAATGTCTGAAATTTTGAAGATGATTGTGTAGATTTAGATTCACCTCCAGGAAGTGAAACTAGAGCTAATACTTGTCTGTTTTTCCTTATTTCTCCACCATACAGAGCGGTCCTTTTATAGTCAATCTTGCTTGTTGCTGCTTGTTTGAAATTTCCAGGTAACGTGTCCAGCACAGACAGTCAAGAAGATGACAAGGGTTCAGACCTGTCAGAAAAGGTTTCTCCCAACAGTTGTTTGAACTTCAGCTCTTAAATATGCACAATATCTGTGTTGATATAATACCCTGCCCTCTATGCTAACATTTATCTGTTCTGTAGGAAGAGAAAACAGAGGGAAGAGGAAGGTGGAAACGAAAGCTGTCCCATCAGAAAGCTGCAGCCGTGAAAGAATCTGGTAAAGTTGCAGAGGTTTATTTCTGTAACAAATTTCACCATACGAAGAATTTTGTTCCATTGAGAAAATTGAAATTATTATTAATAAGTTAGCTGGAGATATTGGGTCATTGGTAATTCTTTTAATAAAATCAGTAAATAACATACACTGATGTTCCCCATAGAGTAGTGGTTAACACATTCACCTTAAAAGCGAAAGGTCCCTCGTCGATTCCAGGTGGGGGCACAAGTCCCTCTCACCGCGGAGGGTTGCATCAGGAAGGACATCCTGCATAAAACCTCTGCCAAATTAGCAATGCGGATTAATCCCTTGTGGCGACCCCTTGGGGAGAATACAAGGGTACTGAAGCTGAAGGTACTTTAGTAAATAACATACACTTGACAAAGGTATTTGGCCACCTACACTTCACACCTACAGGAGCTTTTATGACATCCCATTCTAAATCCATAGGCATTCACTTGGAGTTGGTCACCTCCTTTGCGGCTATAAGCACTTAATCTCTTCTGGGAAGACTTTTTACAAGATTTTGGAGTGTGTCTGTGGGAATTTTTTTCCCCATTCATCCTAAAGAGCATTATCTCATATTCTAGTTCATCTAGGATGGGGTTGAGGTCAGGGCTCTGTGTGGGCCAGTCAAGTTCTTCACGCCAAACACATCCAACCATTGCCTTTATAGACCTTGATTTGTGCACTGGAGCACAGTTAAGCTGGAACAGAGAAGGTTCTTCCCCAAACTGTTCCTACAAATTTGGAAGCATAGAATTGTCCATTGTGTTGGTAAGCTAAAGCATTAACCCTAGTACTGCTGGACATCAATATATTGATGTCCCAGATAAGTTTTGTGTACTGCTGGTCATCTATATATTGATCAATTCTGGTGTTTTCATTCACTGCCGGTCATTTAGCTGGTCGTATAGCTGGCAGGACAAGGGTTAAGGTATCCCTTCACTGGAATTAAGGGGCCCAAGCCAAATCCTGAGTGAAACATCTTAATTCAATGATGAAGAGACATGGCCCAATACTTTTGTCCATATAGCATATCAACCAGCTATGGATGAACTGACTTCACTGAACAATGTCCCATCAGCAGTAAATGGGTGACTTCCATGGTGTGACTTTCGTCAGATAGATGTAAAAATGGAGTGAATGCACTGATTCATGATTTTTTAACACTTCAGGTGAGGAGAGGGATGAAATGGAAAGCAAAGAGCAGCTGTCTGCTGAGGTAACATTTATCTCAATCACACAGTATAACTGAAAATCTGGTTTTGCGTTCTGAAATCTTTTCTTAAAAATACAAAAAAAGCAAGCAGTCTTGTATTTACATTTTGGCATCAATTTGAATCATGAGTGTTTTGCTCATAAGCTTTTTTTAAACTTCAGGAAACTGAGCAGGAGAAGATTGTGGAGGTAAAAACTCCTCGCAGGGGACGATCATCCAAAACCACAGAGGAGGCAGCAAAGGATGAACCAAAAGAAGCGGAGACTCCAGAGGAGACACCGAGCCGCAGGAGGCGGCGATCAGGAGCTCCAGCTAAAGAAGTCACAAGTGGTAAGCTGTTCATTTTGAATTAGCTAACTGTTTATTGTTTATGTGGTAAAAAAGAAATCATTTGATAATACCAGTTAATATGTGTAGAAATGGTTTTGGCCTTAATTAGCCTTATTTCCATAATTATATTCATATAAGGGCAGCATGGTGGTTAGAGGATCCGGGTTTGAATCCAACAGCCAGCCAGCTCAGGCCCTTCTGTGTGGAGTTTGCTTGTTCTCCCCGTGCTTGTGTAGGTTCTCTCTGGGTGCTGCGGCTTCCTCCCACAGTCCAAAGACATGCAAAGGAGCTAGGTTAATTGGCAATTCTAAGTTGCCCGTAGGTGTGAATGTGAGCATGAATGGTTGGTTGTGTCTCTGTTGGCTCTGCGACAGACTGGCGACCTGTACAGGGTGTACCCTGCCTTTGGCCCTGTGACAGCTGGGATAGGCTCCAGTGTCCCCCCACGACCCTGAATTGGATAAGCGGAAGAAGATGAATGAATATTCATATAGTTATTTGTCAAAGCCACAGGGAACCACTTATGATGGGCCAGGTTGGACACCCCTGCCCTTTGAAGTTGGGTTTTCAATGTTTCAACTAGTTTCTTTCTACCGCCATATCTTGTAGATATTGTATATAGTGGTAAACTTTGGAATTATTTATGCTACATTTGATACATACATGGTATGTATTTACTCTTCTGTCTTCAGGTTTATACCTATTTATATAAAACTGTGCATCTGTAACAACAATGCAATTTCCCCCCTGGGATTAATAAAGTATTCTGATTCATAGTGTAGGGGTCTCTACATTCACCTTACAAGGGAAAGACCCCCGGTTCAATTCCAGATAGGGACACGATCCCCTCTCGTCATGGAGGGTTGCATCAGATTGGGCATCAAGCATAAAACCTCTGCCAAATGCAGATCAATCCACTGTGGTGACAGCCATGCAAGGGAGAAGTCAAAGATCATGTGTACAGTTACAAAGGGGAGGCTCATGTTTACCATGTTTCAAATAATAAGGTCAGTGTATGTAGGTAATTCCAGTTACAGGCAGCTTTCTACTCATAGATCCTTATCAAGTCAAACAGAGGTATTAGCCATCATGTGGTAATCTGTAACAACATGTCTAATAAGTACAAGTATTTTATTTGTAATAGGTTGTTGGTGAATATAGATTTATATTACAATAAATTTTCACTAGGTATACAAGTGCTGTTGAATATATATGTATATTTGTTTTCTTTAATCTTGCTGGGTTTTTTGTTTTTCATCTCAGATAACCAGAAGAAAGATGAAACTAAAGTCCAGGACAATGCTGACAAAGCCTCTTCACTGGAACCAGGGGAGAAAGGAGAGGTGTGTTAAGAGAAGCTCAGTGTGTCCTTGATATGTAACAGCACCTCCTTTACTATTACAACTACAGTGCTTTTTTGTTCATGTGACATTGTTAGCTGGCAATGATGTTTTTGAAACCTCTCAGGCAGCAATAAACAAATATTACAGAAACAGTGACCATGTTAAGAAGTTATTTTTGCCAATGTTCCCCATTTTTAGACAACTGAAGAGGAAAGTGAAATAAAGAAAAGTGAGGTCAGTCTGCCGTCTCCTATTCCAGAGGACAACGAAGGAGCAGGAAGCTCCGACTGCAAAGAGACTTCTGACACTTGTAAGTTTGTTTTTCAAATCATATATATGCACTTTACTTTCCTGGTGTCTTCTTTCATTAGGAATCAAACTATATTTGTACTTGTATACACACTATTCACAGTTAATTGACCAGCTTGGAGAGATGGGGAGATGGGGATCTGTGTATCGTAATAAGCCAAACTTCAACTGCTTTTCATACCAAGAATGAAGGAGTTAAGCATGTGTGCTGAATTATTGTGATTTTTTTTTAAAGGGGGGTAACCAGACAAAAGTTTGTTGATGAGATTGTGCTGACCCTTATTTCTCTAAAATTTTATTTATATCCTGCTTGTGGTTGAGTGATGAAAATTGTTTGGCGTGAACTTTTTTGGGCTTCTGTAGTGTGACCTCTGGCTTAAGGGAGGATTGGCAATTGAATAAACTTTGAAATTTTTATAATCTGATCTGCCTGAAAAATGACAGTACATTTTGATCAATCCTCATAACAGGTGAACCAACAGTGGAGACAAAAGAAACAGAGGAAACGGAGGAATGTGTGGAGGTGAGATTTACTTTAGGTTGTGGTCTGTAGCTGCTGCCCTCCCAGTGTGTATTAACGACGCTTTAGCGGCCTTCACCCAAATTGCTTTTTATTTGTGTTGATCTGTTTTATTCTGCAGGAAGCCCAGGATCCAGAGAAGGAGGTGGTGGACAACAGTGGACAGGAGCAAAATGAGGAACAACCAGACAAAGACAGAGGTGAGACAAAATACAGACAGATGAAAGAATTATGACAGTAAAAACATAAGAACTGCTGGAATACTTGCTGTTGCACAGAAAAATCTTCAGTAGAGAAGTTGATCATTGCAATCTTGGACCTCACTTTCATGTTTTTGTAGGCCCTTCCCCCTCTGTGAGCCAGTCAGAGAGTCATGATGATGCAAAAGAGGAGGCCGGCAGTGAGAAGAAGACTGATGATGTATGTTTAAGAATATGTATCTGTACACATTACTTTTCATACTGTCTCTAATATTTGTTTAAGGACTTTTTACCTCAGTCTCCCCTTTGAAATGGTTGCCAGTGGACATTCACTGCCTTATATAAACTCGCATCAGATTAAAGGACTTAACTCTTTGCTCTCTCCCAAGGTTGGGGAAGAGCAACAACATGAGGACCAAGAGACTACTCCAAAGAGGACTGCTCGGAGGGGACGGCCATCAAAGGCAGCGACTACAGAGGATTTGGGTAAGGAACTTTAAAACCTGATTAAAACTGACCCAAAAAGCTGTATGAATATACGAATATGTCAGGTCTCACATTATGGATGAGTTTGTATGGGTAAATAAAGTTTAGTCATTTGAATAGCTAAGCAATATAATTTATTTTTAATCTTTATTCTTTTTCTAAAATGTCTATATTAAAGCATTTTGTAGCTTCAGATTATGATCTTTAGAAAAACATTTAACAGACTTTGGATTTGAAACCCATAATTCCTGTCATCTTTTGTAATCTTTCGAACAGATAAAAAGGTCAAAAAAGCTGATGAGAAAGAAAGTGAGCAGCATGATGAAGAAGAGGAGGAGGAAGACGGTGAGAAAAAAGAGGAGGAAAAGGAAACTGCAACCAGAGCAACAACACGGTTAGCATCTCGCCTGGAGGCTGAAAGGTAAGTTAAAGGTCATCTGATGGTTTGAACGTAAACGAACACATGCGATCTAAACATTAAAACACGAGCATCGCCAGAAAACCTGCAGATGGAGTAAAATTCACCTGAAGTGGAAAAGTGCAGCACTGCAATGCTTTTCTGCTGTTTTAACCTTTCAATGTTGGCACTCTGAAGGAAGTGTCCCTGTCACAACATATTAACCCTAGTACTGCAGGACCTCAATATATTGATGTCCCAGATAAGTTTCGTGTACTGCCGGTCGTCTATATATTGATCACTTCCGGTGTTTTCATTCACTGCCGGTTGTCTAGCTGGTCGTATAGCTGGCAGTATAGGATTAAATAAAATCATGGGAGATTTAATTCTAAAGCAGCAAACTGTTTTGTATTTTTCTTTTTACTGTTCCTCAGAAACAAGCCAAGTAAACCATCCACCCGGGCAAGCCGACAGAACGGTAAAGAGGAGACTGCAGCTGGCACACGGTGAGTTTCAGCAGAATGAACGGGCTACTGCTCGGGTGCTGCTCTGTGAAAGAAAACATTTTACCAAAAGATTTCCTGGAATTTCAAGATGTTTTTCACTTATTAGCTCTCTAAATAGAAATAAATCCTTTGCAGGCCCTGAGCTGTTTTATAGGAAAGTATATTAGACTGCTGCAATAGGACTACACAATGTAATTGATTGATAACAAGCATAATATTTTTCTTGATTTTGAAACTGTACATGTGAATAGTGTAAAACTTTTGATAATTTTGTCCTGAAATTGTGTTCAAATATGCAAATAAGGCTTTATTCATTTGAGTGTATACTTTTTCAGAACAGAAAACTGAATATTAGATAAAGCCAGATTCAAACTTTTTGTTGTAGAAATAAAAGGTTTTACAGTGGGGATTTTTGATACCTTTTTATTGCTTCATTAATCTGAAACACAGTCAGGAGCCAGAAAAAGTCAAATTTATCCTTGCTTTTAGAAATAAAATGTTGAATAAATCGGTCTCTGAATGATATCTGAATAAGCCCCTCTGTGAAAACCTTCAGAATAAAGACAGAAATAAGGTTGAAATGTCAGAGGTTTCAGGGTCAGGGTATAAGGGAAAAAAAAACCTCATCGATCTTTAAAGATTTTTATTAAAAAGTCCTTGTTTTTTTATTGGAAAGTAGTATTTATTGGTAAAAAATGGATATCACCATGAAATTTCTCCAGTTGTTTACTTGCATTAAGACAATATATATATATTTTTTTTAATCAAACATTCAGTGAGTTGTTATCTCATTAAATATGGTTTAATTTGAATAAACATGAAACAGACAAGGTGCAGGAAAATGAATATCTAAGTATGTATTTTGGACATTGCTTTCTATTAGGTGGAAAGGAGACATTTTGTGTTCACAATATAGTGCAAAATCTCAAAACTGACCAGTGATTAAAAGAAAAACATGTTTTTGCCTGTAATGTCTCACTTTAAGTGGAAAATGGTATGGTTTTAGAGTTTAAAATGTTTATATAATAAAGGAAACAAGTTAAAAATGATAAATTAGCATATTTGGCTACATTAGGAATAAAAAGAACTTCAGAAGAAAAGCGTCAAACCAACTTCAGAATTTTAATGCGGTGCATGGACAAAAGTATTAGGCCACATCTCTTAATCATTGAACTCATGTGTTTCATCCAGTCCCATTACCACACGTGTATGATATAGGTGTATCCGGTGTATCCAGCACCTAGCCGTGCAATCTGATTTTACAAACATTTGTGAAAGAATGGGTTGTGCAAAAGAGCTCACTGAAATCCAGCATGGTACTCTAATGGGATGATACCATTGCAACAAGTTCATATGCTGCAATCAACTGTAAGTGGTATTATTGCAAAGTTAAAGTGTTTCAGAATCACAGCAACTCCACCACAAAGTGGCAGACTGCATAAAGTTACAAAGCAGTGTTGCTGGGTGCTGAGGAACATAGTGCGTATTAGTTGCCAACACTCTTCTGATTCAGTGACTGCAGAGTTCCAAACCTTCTCTGGCATTAACATCAGTACAAAAACTAGGAACTTCAAGGCATGGGTTTCCATCGCATGACACTGCCAAGCAAGAGATGGAGTGGTGTAAAGCATGCTACCACTGGACTCCGGAGCAGTGAAAACCTGTTCTGTGGAGTTGCGATATCACACTTCTCTATCTGGCAACCTGATGGAAAATTCTGGGTTTGGTAAAAGCCAGGAGAACAATAGCTGCCTGACTGAGCTATGCTAACTGTAAAATTTGGTGGAGGAGAGCTAATAGGTCCAACATTGGTGTCAAAATCTTGTTGAAAGCCTTCCCAGAAAAGTGGAAACTGTTACGGCAACAAAGGTGGAACCAATTCTATATTAACGCCTATAGGTTTAGCATGGGATGTCATAAAACTTACCTTAGGTGTGATATGTAGGTGGCCCAATACTTTTGTCCATATAGTGTACAAATAAAATTATTCATTAGTGGGCAAAAATCAATCAATCAAAAAGGCTTTATTTGTATACCACCTTTGGTGCAGCTTAGTGCAGTTCAAGGTGCTTCACAGATGGCTGACAATAAGACATAACAAGAAATAGTAACACAAAATTAATAAATAAATTAATAAAATAAAATTAAAATAAATGCAAAACATTTAAAAGTAAAAACATCAAAGAAATAGATTAAAATACAATAAAAAGACAAATACAGCATGAAACAGAATGCACAAAAAATGCACAATAATAGAAAATGCTCCAACTAAGTAATAAAGGAATAAAACTAAATATTAATTAAAAACAAAGAAAGTAGATAGAATTGGAAATAGTGTAAGTGATATCAAGTCAGTCGAAAGCCAAACTGAAGAGAGCGATTTTTAACCTTTCGTTTAAAGATTTCAACACTGAACATATGTGCTGAATATAAGTTTAGTCAAACTCATTTTTAACACAATTTAGTCAAAGGTTCCTTAAGCTCTTAACATGTATGGATAATTTATTAGGGTCTA
The DNA here is from genome assembly GCA_015106775.1 of Etroplus canarensis. NCBI lineage: Eukaryota > Metazoa > Chordata > Actinopteri > Cichliformes > Cichlidae > Etroplus > Etroplus canarensis. The sequence continues at coordinate 82,567 of VUQH01035877.1, read as the reverse complement.
CATCAGCCTCCCATTAACTTTAATACAAGCTTTTTACATTTCTTAGTCCTTTAACTTCCTGAGACCTGAGGTTTTATTTGGGAGGCCTTCATTGTGCTCAACACAGGTCTGTGTTGAGCACAGTGAAGTCTAAGGTGCAGAAAAGCCAAGTTTAATGTCCACATATGAGGATGCGGGGTCTTATCAATTTAATCTAATACCCTACAAGAAAGATCTCAAGTCTTCCTCATTTAAACCTCTAGATTTAAACTCCTCGGTTTATAATTACAGAATGCAAGCATCCCGCCTTACCTTTTATTTTTGAAGGGAAAATGCTGGATGATTAATTATGACAGTTAAAATAAGAAATTATGGATATTTTATTTAAGTGGCTGTGTGTTTTGTTTTGGGTTTTTTTTGGTTTTAATTTTATTTTCTTTCAATCTGTGTCTAGCACCTTCTTTTTATTCCAAAAGGTTATGTGAACAAGCGCGAGTCTTTTTACATGTATTAGTTATTGCACCGCTTTTCTAAAATATGACTCTTCGACAAATGGACTGACATTTGTTCCTTGTTTCCCTGCTGAAGCGGGATGAGGGGCCAGGCAGGAGCAGCAGCAGCTGTGGCGAAAGGGGGCCGTAAACGGGAGACCAGCCCGCCTGCAGGGCGAACCCGGGGAGTACAGAAATCAGAGGAGCCTCCTTCCAAGAGAGCCAAACGTTAGGATCTCTCACAGCAGTGCAATGGTTTGCCCCAGCAGTGTTGTTTTTACACTCCATATTCAAAGAGCCTCTGCAGTCAGTCAGCGTGTAAAGCTGTTTCTGCTTCATTGGCTGCAGATATCGAAGAGCTCTGGATAGTATTATACACTCTCCTCTGATGGTTGAGTGTAAACCTGAGGATCTGTGTAAGAATCCCCTAGAATACCCTCTGTGGCTCCATGCACACATGGTTTGGATCAGACTTCATCATTTCACCGTTTATTCAGTAATGCCCAGTGAGTATTTTAGGCCAATCAGAAGCCTAATGTGCAGCCAAGTTGTGCTTTGAGATAAAGAGGGTGAAGTCTGCAGAGGCCAGATTGTGTCTCATGTACTCACACATACATAGAAATCACAGTGAAATGTGAATTTTATAATAAAATTTTCATTCTGTGAATGAAGTGAGACATTTTCCTCCCAGGTTTTTGGTTTTTTATTTAACATTCAGAAGGTAAGGCAAAGACTTTTTAATGATAGCAGTGTTGGTCACAGGGTAGAACGTGAAGCGTTTCTTGTGACATATTTTAATGTAGACAAAGTACTGTTTTTACTAAATGGAGGCAGTCATTTTTTTTAACAGATTTAGCTGTTAGTGTGTAATGTGTTTATGTATAGGCAATTACATTCACTTTCAATATAATAAACACTCCAAAAGAAATAATTTCACTTGCATCTCTTCATTTAAATGTATCTGTTCTTTTCTTTCCACATCAGAAGCTCTAAAAATCAGTATTTTTCAGGCCTGCTGTTAATCCACACAACAGCTGATAAAAATAAAACACACTCACCTGACTGTAAGCAAAAAGAGTATATCCGTCAAAGGACACCCACCCATGCTGCTCTATGCTGCCGTCTGTGTTTATGAAAAGGTTACACGCAGCAGAATATATAGATTTGTATTAATTCACCCATATTATGTCTCAAACCTTATCTCCTCTGTTTCCTAAATGGATGTGCTGTCTGTGATGTGTAAATAGGCAAAGACGTGAGCCAATCGCCTCAGAGCGGAGAAGAGGAGAGGACATTCCTGCCTGCTAATGGAGGATAAAACTGACAAACTAAGAGTGAAATATTCCACCATCATTAACGCGTTAGGAGGCTTTAATCGCTGCAACTGAACCTTTGGGATCCAAAAGGCACAGACAGAGAGCGAGGTTCCAGAAAGCTGGATCTTTCTGATTGAAGTTTTTCAACCATTCCTGCGGATGGCTAAATTTGATTCCTTAAAGGTCTACCTCTCAGGTATTTCCTGGTGTCGCAATCCAAGCATTAAAATATTAGCCCAACGACTCTCCTTTAAAGGTTTGGATCAGCTTTCATTTAGCCACCAGGTCTGGCAGGCGAACAGCGCTCCTTTCACTCACCGATGCTACTGGAGCAACTTGAGACGTCATTTTTATTATAGTCATTTGCATTGTAGTCCAAAATGATTTTTTTTGCATTTGCTTAGCAATTTTTCTGCGGCTGAATATCAATAGAATATTTGCGGCAGATTTATATGCAGCAGGTTTCTGCGCGGACCTCACATCGAGAATAAGATCTTAGAAAACAATCACCTGAATCTACTTTAACTGCAGCTGCATAAACGTGAGCAGAGGCTTGACTTAGTTTTAGGTGTTTTTGCTTTTGCTGTACCTGCAGTACTTTTCCACATGCTGGGTGAACGGCAGTCTCGGTTCATGTTCACAAATCAAGTTTGCCAAAATGAATCCTTAACTGTTAAAAATGCTTAGAGCTTATTACAGTTTCTGGCTTTGAGTGCACTGTGAGGTGGCAGCTGGTGTGAGATGAGAAATAACTTTCATTCCGTCACACAGCTCTGAGACAAGCTTCTTCATTCACTAAACATTTCCAATTATGTTGTTGTCATCAGCCCAGTGTGAGATCTTGTATCTAGTTTTCTTATATACAATCAACTGACATGTTTCATTATATGAAAAATAAAGAAAAGATACTTTATAGTTGTTTTTAAAAAATACTATATTTACTCAGAAGCAGATACAAATAAAAGATAAAAGAAAACTTTTATAGAAAACACACTGTATTACAATAGCTTAAATGTATAGTTCTTTGGCCAAAATGCTAAATATTTGTGTGAAAGTTAGGTTAATTAAATTAAAATTTTGGACTGCTTGTTGCAAAAAAATACAACAAGAAAAGCTGGCTTTAGTTGCAACTCAGTATATTTTAATCAGTCTTTCATAATATAATTTAGTAAGTACTTTAAAAAAAATGTTTTTTTTCATTAGGTGAAAAGGTGAAGTCTTAGATTTCTGGAACTAAATAACAAAAATGTACTAATTTGAATTGCTAATCTGTTTCATAACATGTAAAGGTTTAAAATGTGGAGCATTTGTTCTGAACAATTGTACTCACTAATTTTAGGTTAAGGTGAGTTGTACATTTCTCTCCACTGCTAGAGTCATGTGAAAAGGAGACCAGTACACCAGATTCAGTAGCTTCTAGAACTGCCTTTAGAGGTAATAACTTGAAGTAATTGTTTTCTGTATGACTTTATCATTCTCACATTCTTGTTGAGGAATTTTGGCCTACTCTTCTTTATATTTCTTCAGTATATTGAGGTTTGTGAGCATTCGTTTATGCATGACTCTCTTAAGGTCCCACTACAGCAATTCAGTTGGGTTGAGGTCTGGACTTGCCTGAGCCATTGCAACACCTCAATTCTTTTCTTTTGAGACATTCTGTTGTAGATTTGCTGCTGTGCTTGGAATCATTGTTCTGTTGCATGACCCAACTTTGGAAAAGGTTTAACTGTTGGATAGATGACCTCACATTTGTCTCTAAATACTTTGGTGTACAGAGGAGTTCATGGTTGACTCAGTAACTGCAAGGTGCCCAGGTCCTGTGGCTGCCACGCAAGCTCAAATCATCACCCTCTACCACCATGCTTGACAGTTAGTATGAGGTGTTGTGCCGATGTAATGTTTTTGGTCTTGACCAAATGTGGTGCTGTGGATTATGGCTAAAAATCTCCACTTTGCTCCAGAAGTCTGGTAATTGCTTAGATGCAGCTCTGCAAACCTAAATCGTGCTGCCATGTTCTTTTGTAGAGAGAAGTGGCTTTCTCCTGGCAACCCTTCCAAACACAAGCCGTAGTTGTTCAGTCTTTTACTGACTGTACTGTCCTGAACTTTAACATTTAACCTGCTTACTGTGGCCTGTGTAGTCTGAAATGTAGCTCTTGGGTTTTTTACATTTTCTCTGAGCATTGCATGGTCTGACCTTAGGGTGAATTTGCTGGGACATCTACTTCTGAGAAGATTGTGGTATTGTGTGAACACACATCTGAATGCTCCAAACTAACAAACTGCCAAAACTTCTGCTTTTATAGAGGTGGTCACACTGGCTGATAATCAGTTATTGAAGTGTATTTGACTAGCAGCACCTGGCTACTACTTACCCCCCTAATTCCTATGGAAGAAGTAAGGATATGCTTAGTTTTTCACAGGATTGCACTAAGTCCTGAGAAAACATTCTTTTCACAACTGTATATAGTATTTGAAGATTATAGTAGTAGTGTTTTGTTATCGGTTGATGCTGATCTGTGACTGATGAACAGACTAGTGGCATAAGTACTCGCATCTTTTACTAAGAGTGTAGAAATACTCAGTTATAAATCTTACATTAAACTGTTCACTCCTGTAAAAAAAAAAAAATGCTAAAATAAAAGTGCAGAATGCCCTGCCATAGTTATAGTTTGTATTATTAATTGGATTTTTTGGTGTATGTAGTTCCTGAAGCTGTGAGATAAAGGCAGTGGAGTATGGGTAGAATAAGCAGAAGCACAACAAAAGAGAATAACTTTCATTACTAATATATTGAGATGAGGGAAATAACTGCTGACACCACCCTGACAAAGCTCAAAGAGCCAAAAATGTTTTCTGAATGAAGCCTGGTGTGCTGGAAAAGGGTTGTGCAACATGTTTTTGACTTACTCTAACGCAGTTTGGGACTCCTCATTCTGGGTGGTATGGACTCTGGCAGGACACACTGCACCACCTTCACCTCAGTGCTGGCATCTAGACATGAGGGGGAGAACAGAAAACTCAGTCCAGGACAACAACAACATAAGCCGCCTCACATCTCCCAACTTTCCCTCTTAAGCAGGTCTGCTGGTGGGTAGCAGAGCAGTTTGTGCAGCAGAGAGCTGTGGAAAGATGGCGGTTTCACACAGCTGTCAGCTGGAATAGAAGTAACTGCTGGGTTTGAGCAGAGGGGATCCTAGCAGGCTGTGGCAGGGGTAAGGGGGCTCACTCACTCCTGCTGCTGCCTCTCTGCACTGGGAGTGGTCTTTCCTCTACTGGGGATTAGGCCAGGCCGACTGGCACTGAATATAATGCTCTCCCATTCAGCCACTCCTCTCACAAGACATAAAAGTTAACAGGTGTTTAATGTCAGAAGTGTTTCATACAAGAGTCATAGAAATAGTCAGCGACAGACAGCAGGGAGGGGTGGTGGCTTACAGTCTTATGGGGTTTTTCTTTATGCTTTTGCAGTATTGAAATAGGTTCTGCGGTTGGATTGAGTTTTGGCATCTGACGCTGCAACAAATACACACCACAGTGCAGAAATGTTGCTAATATATTTGTTTATGTACCTTCATTTTTGGGTTCAAATGGATTGTTTGCAGCATGTCAGCACTGTGTAAATTAAAAAAAAAACACCACATGTTTGTACTTAACTAAACTGACTTTGACTCTTAGCTTTAGTATGACGAATAGAAACATTATAGGCCTTTTTTGCCGCTGTGATGGCTGTGGTACACTTTACCTGATAGAAAATTGGTTCCAAAGTACATTAAGAAAAGAGAGCCTTTCCTACACCAAGGTCCATACCCTATCAGCATCTGGATCTACACTATAATTTAATGGTTTCTTCATTTGCCCATGCTCCATCTTGCTTCTAAGTTTCATGAAATTCGGTCCTTGTATTTTTTTGTAAATCTTGCTGACAACTGAAACTGTTCCTGTGCCTTGTCAGAAAAAAGCTCTGCTTCAAGCTGATCAACTACAAAGATGTGTTCATTCTTTTCTGTTTAAATGCAACATTTTTAAACTGGGTAATTTGAGGCATCAAAATTTTTTTTCCAGTATTACACTTAATATTTATAGCTTCTCAGTTATGAGAAGTTTAGTCTTTTCTTTATTATATGCAAAAATAGACTGAATGTGTTGGGCTTTTAGATTTTTGGTTAAGTAGGTAAATCAAGGAACATAAAAACCATTCTACACTGTATGGGGAAAGGAGAAGCTGACTTATAGAGAAAATAAGCACCAGATTAATTAATAGTTATAGTAATAGTAGTTGTGTTCATAGAGTGGTCTCTTTCTTTCCAGGTTCATTCATGTCCGTTTAACAACATGGGCGCTTCAAAGAAGATGTGTTGGAATCGATTTTATTTCTCAGATTGTATAAACAACATGCTGATAGATTTTTCCACTATAAAATTACTTTAACTGACTTCTTATTAGGACTTTTGCTGTGCACTGAAGACATTTGTGTGCAAGATGAAAAAAATGACTATAAGAAGAGAGTTTCATCTTTTATTCCCTGGTATTTACATCTAGATATGTTAAACAACATAGAACACATTTTGGATCAAATCACCCAGCTTTTCAAGTGAGCAAAGGTATTGGAACAGAATGCTTTTAGCGAATTTTAAGTCATAAAACCATAATATTTGGTTGTGTATACTTTGCTCGCAATAAACTGCATCAAGCCTATGACCCATGACTCCAGATTTCTTCAGTGCACAGCAAAAGCAAATCACCTGGCCTGCTGTTCTAGTATTTTTGGAGGAGACTGTATATAACATTTCTAACTAATCTTAGTCACTCTGTGTGGACAGCAGCTGTTTTGACCAAATGCAAATACATTTTTAGCAAAAAATGGATAGGCAGTACATGAATTTACACTTAAATAAAAAGTTTTATACCATCACTCAAGTGACAACTTTCATCTCTCATGTTTAGTCTTTGGTTTTAAACAAATTTGTGAGTCATGAACAAACATGTTGTCTGACATTCATGGAAATTTCCCCCAATTTGAAATTAAATGTCTTTTGCTACTAAGAATCTGAGTGACAAAAATGGGTTTTTATAGGGGCAGCAATCTGCCTTGACCAGTTGGGGAAAGAGAAGGGAAAAAAATGAGAACATAACGAGACAAGGACAACACAGACTATGGAAGAAAGAAGACAAAATGTAATGACAAGCAGCAGTGGCATATGAGTGCATGGGGTGGAGGAGAAATATTCAGTGCATGATTAGAAGTACTCCAGGAGCCGAAGCCTATTGCTGCACAGCTAAGGGATGGTTCAGGGTCTCCTTAATTCGGCCCTAACTAAAAACTGTATCAAAAAAGTTTGAAGCCTACTCTTAAATGTAGAGAGGCTGTCTGTCTCCAGAATAAAAATGGGAGCTGGTTCCAGAGGAACCCGAATCTTTTTGATATTCTATATTTGTCTATCAAGAAATCTTATAGAATGTCCAAAACTAAATAGTTAACTAAGTTTAATACTGTCTGCAAATCCAAAGCCTGATATCTCTCACTCCTGTGCTGTTGTCCAAAACCTATGTTCACACATAGTTAATATTTGGTCAGACACTGTATTTTTCTTTGTAACGATTAACATGAGCACTGTAGGTTACACCATCCTTCTGTAAATGCTCTCTAGAGTTCCAGTCTTATCAGTCTGCTTGGATAAAACATGCACTTAACAGTTTGATTTATGTTCCCAATGAATGGGCTTGGGCTGAGAGCCCGGTTTGTTAGAGAAGGTGACATTTTTCAATCTTGAACTAGTGAATTATTATGTGAGTGCAAGATGATGTAGGAGATATTCATATGCATCTTTAATCACATCATATCCACTCAGCCACTATAGAATGGTGAAAACTCTTGTAATCAAGTTTCTTTTTTTTAATCTCAAAATGACCCTGGACATTGTCATCATTTGTTGGTTGGGATTGACGTTTTGTGCTTTTTAATTCACATTATTTTTCTCAGCCTGTTTGATCCCTCATAACTTCCTAAATTCAGGAGATAGCCACATCAATATCATGGGATATGTCATAGCAAAACTGCATCAATTTAACGACTTAAAGAAACAGAAACAAGCACTGGTACTCTAGGTGAACTTGGTATCAAAAGCAGGTAAAAAATGTCTCATGCTGTGACTTGTTTTGACCAACCACATATCCCACATGGTGATAAAACCCTTGAAAAATTACCTAAAATGCACTTCTTTGATGTTTTATTTTTCAGTAAATTTCCAGAAAGCAGGTAAAACATCCAGGATACCAATTTTTGCTGCTGTCAGTCTATCACACATTAAATCGATGCAGTTTTGCCATTGAAACTATATGTCACATCATAATGACACTTGGAGTCGGTTATAGAATCAATAAGAACGAAAATGAGATTTTGGCTTTAGATTGTGAATTGAAATTGGTGCAATATTGAACTGACTGCAGTTTTTAACAGAACTGAAAGCCTGGAACTGTTCATGTGTTTGTCTGCTGAACTTATGAAGTTATGAAGGCTAAAAAAATGCTGCAGAATAAAAGTTACTTGAAAGCACCAAATTTCGACCAACCCCTATGTACTTCAGTCTCTAATTTGGAATGTATTCATAGTATGAAGTTAAAATTTAGCAATAATTATTAAATCTACAATAGTTATACAAAAACTTCCCAAAAAATCCTGCTGATTCTGAGGGGGTCAGATAGAAACTTTGTTTTTTAGATTATGTTCATTTTATATGGAATGACCCTTACATCTTGTCTACACAATGGGATTGTGGGGGCTCTATAAATATTATATTCTCCAAATTCTTGATTTCCTGCTTCTCTTGGTTATTCATCATCTGAATTGATCATCTTTCTGTTGTGAAGATGATCAGATCTTTGAAAGTTTGACATTTGAGCAATTTCCTGCCATTTCTTAGAATAAATAATAAATTAGTTCATCCATAACATAATCAGTACATTAATAGCTATCATGCTTTTGCACTCTAAACTGTAAACAGCTCTCAGAGAGAGAAAATGCAAGACTTGCTTAAGTGAACCAGAAGCTGCAGCTGCAGTCTGAAAAGAAAAAGACCCATAATATCTCAAGAATTTCTAAATGGGCCTTGAAGTTTTCATAACTACATCAACTTGTATGTTCAAAAGTGGTATTTTGCATGTGACATGAAACCACTGAAAGGGGTCCACAGCTTTGAAGGACGTCTTTATTTAGGCGTGAGCTAAGGAGAAAAGAGACGGTCACAGAGCCCTGAGGAGGCAGCGAAAAGGCCCTTCAAACCTGAGAAGCCTTTCATGATGTGCTTGAGCTGCATGCATTATCTGTTGCATGCCAGAGGCAAATGGAAGCTCGTTTGTCAGCACAGAAGAGCTGAAAATAAACTATAAATCACGTCTGCACTATCTACACACATTAATTGGAGTGTAACAGAAGGCTATCCCCCCACTTCTGCTCCCGTGTCTGCAGTATTGTAGCTGAGAAATTTTGAATAGCTTCCAAGAGACTGAGGAACTTCTCTGCTTGTCTCTTGGTTCCATTTACTGTATTAAGTGTTCTGTCCCAAGGGCTCCTCCATTTAGTGCTCCATCGCATGCAAGGATAATTTTACTTTGGGAAAGAGGGTTCAGTTGTAACTTAGGGGACTAAAAGCATACTTAAAGCTGGCAGTAGCCCCCCTACCCCGTCCCTTCCCTTCCCTTTCCTGCCACTTTCCAATGTTGAGGTTGATTAAGGGTGCTATCACAGTGGACCTGATATTTGGTGAGAAATCTAGAGGGTGTTTGGGAGCATTTACTGCAAATGACTCTTGGCAGTGCCCTCTCATGTATTGCTCCATCTGAACACAATTTGGCAGCTCTAAGGAGGGGGTGTGGGGGTATGGCGTGCTGTGAGCCTCCTCCTTCATACCAGCACACAAGGAAAAAAAAATCAAGACCTGTCATAAACACACCCTGGAGAGGAGGGGAAACAGAGACGTTACCACAGCAACTGGTATGTTACTGCATCGTGCAAGATTCCTGTTTAAAACATGAGATTAAAGTCAAAGTAGAGGCAGGAGGGTGGAGGCAAATGTAACGGCCCAATATACCATTAAAGTTTATTTCTTTACTGGAAAGGTGGCGAGACAAAGAGTCTGAGGATATTAAGTAGTGTGTCATTGTAGAAAAAATAACAGACTAAATATGCCTTTCCAGGCATGGCCATTGCAGAGTGAGCATTTCCTCTTTCAACATCAGCATATTCTATGACAGACAGTTTCTCAGATTCAACAGCAGAGGGAGCCATCCTGTACAGAAAGAGCAAACTGCTGCTTCATGTTGACGGTGAACAGACAGAAAAGGGTACTGGTTAGGCTTAAAGTGTCTTTTTCATGCTACTTTTAACATTTTCTGTTTAATCTTTGTTCACATATTATCCAAAAACAATGAATCTTTTCATAATCTATTAATCATTTAAATGTTGTATGAAAATAATCCACCAAATTCAGTGTTTCAGCTTCTTAAATGTGATGATTTGTTGCCTTTCTCTGTTTTCTATCTTTGTAAGCTGAACATCTCTTAGTTTTGGACTGCTGGCTGGAAAAAAGGGAAGCCACATGCAGTTGATATCTTTGGCTCTGGAAACATATTATGTCCTTTTTTTCTCCTACAATTTTCTGTTCAATGGTTGCAAATATAACCAGGATATAAGAGAGGCAAGGTTAAGATGGTTTGGACATGTGCAGAGGAGGGAGAGCGGAAATATTGGGCAAAGAATGTTGAAGATGGAGCTGCCAGGCAGGAGAAGAAGAGGAAGACCACAGAGAAGGCTCATGGAAGTTGTGAAGGAGGACATGAAGATGGCTGTTGTGGCAGAAGAAGAATCAAAAGAGATGGAGGCAGATGATCAGTTGTGGTGACCTCTTAAGGGAGCAGCTAAATGAAGAGGACCTGGTCAGAATAGGTTTTGGCTTATTCCCCTTATTTTTAAGTGCATAAGTCCATAAGTTAATCTGTTTTTTTAAATTGTTATGAAATTATCTATATTTTCACATCATCAGTAAAATAAATATCATTTACAGTTTTTTAACGTTATTTGCAACATAATGTATTTGCACTAATTCTTAAGAAATAGGGATACAGTAAAAGTCATTTTCTGTGCCTACAGGTAAAAGCTGCATGAATGAACCTCCAGGAGCTAATTATTGGACTCCAAGAGTACTATGTGTACATTTTCTAAAGCTAAAAGAACACATGCTTGTACAGTTTCTTTTAGGTTTTAAGATGGCATAATCAGGAGACCATCTGAGTTCAGACAAATACAAAAGAAAATAAGAAAAAAATCTGAATTAAAATTGTATTAAAGCCTTTAATAGAATCTGGCACGTTTGACTCCATTTCTGTCATGTATGTTGGTGTGATGGTGGTGCAGAGTTTAGCACTGTCACCTCACAGCATGCAGGTTCTGGGTTTGAAGCTTCCTGGGTGTTGTGGGTGCTCCCGTTTTCTCCCACAGTCCAAAAACATTCCTGTGATGTTTAACTAGGGATTATTAGCTGGCCTTAGGTGCTGGTGATTAGATAAATAAAGCTTTAAGTGGGCAGTATGACAAGAAATCTGCTACTCAGATGCCAATCCATTAATAAATAATAAAAGTATATAATATAAATTGTTTGGTACATCTGAAATTAAACCAATTTTGCACTTTATTTTAAAAGGTTCATTTCTGTACCATTACCTGGAAGTACAGAGTTCTCACAAGAGGTTTAAGATGGGTCTCCAGGCAGTATAAACCACATGGGTACAAATATGCAGCCCTGTCAAGAGTGCAATGGCAGCACCTGAAGTTACAACAAAACATTATGAGAGTTCTATCAATAAGGAACTGTTCAATAAAAATATTATTTTCATCATTACTAATTCTATAAAGTTTTTACATTTGAATATTATATTGTAGTTATGCTACAGTTATATCAATTTAATCCATACATCTCCAGCAATATAATTAGATAAGTAATTTACCAAGCATTTTATTTTATGCTTCTTTATACTTCTACTTCCCTGCATAAAACTTGGGCAATAATGAATTACTTTAAAAATTAAGGTTCAAATAAACATGACTTGCTCATGAAATACAAGAAGAGTTATACAGAATAAACTATCAGTATTTATTGTACTCAAATATCACTCTAATACATCGGAAATATGAGAGTGTGACACTAATGGGGTCATTCCAAATATAACTGCTTCTAATATTTGTAATTATTGGTAATACTGTGTAATTCCTACTGCTGCTTTTATTTGATTAAATGATTGTTTGAATACTTCATCTGGCAACCAGTGACTCCCTGTTAGTTTCAGTTGTTAAGAGCCCATCACACCTGAAATAAAATGTTTTAGTACTTACATATTGACGTTAAAAGGAAAAAAGACAAACACAAAGCACTAAATTAATATTCTGATATCCTTTCAGTTATTCAGTCAGAAAAGATGCAAAATGTTGGGTAAAAGGCCTAATTTATTATCAGTTAATACCTTAACAACATTCCCACTTGCTCAAATGATCAGCCTTGTTTGTCTGAATGAAAACCTATCTTCTGTTTACATTTCCTGCCACTTACAGCTACTTACTGCTTATTGCTCTTCCTCACAGTGTGGTTACTAAAGCACAGTGTAACCCGCTGAGCTCTGCTTGACATCACAGTGATAGGCTCACTTTTTTGGGGGGATCAATTGGCAGACAGTTGTATTTATTTTCCATTTTTCCCAGGATAAAGCACAGGGTACGGATCAGTGAGGCTGGATTAGGATAAAACACAACAGTGTGGTACGAAAAAAAAAAGAGCTTTCTACAATACAAGAGAATTTAAAAAGCGTGCGATGTACCATGCTGTGTCTTGTTGGCCTTGGGTGGAATGAACAGTTTCTAAAAGAACAAGGGCAGGGGTGTGTGAAAAAATCCAGATGTGTCGGCGGTTTGTGCTTTTCCTTTTTCCAGTTGTGTTTGCATTGCTTGCGGTGATACAGCCTTTCATCCACAAGGTCACATCCAGCCCTGAGACAATGCCACTTAACTTAAATTCATTCATTTTCATAGAGCAGGATGATGCAGTTATATTATTCCCTAAAGGAAACATCAGACTTGTTGCTTCAGATTTCGTTGCTTGAGTTATGGACTAACTTTTTTGTTTTGTAGGTGTGTTTAATAAAAAAAACCCTGCAAAGAGTTTCTTTGAATGTGTGTACCTTCAACTGCTCCCTCATATTTTCCCCAAGCGGTCGCTACCTCTGCTGCATTGATAATTTGGCAGAGGTTTTACACCGGATGCCCTTTCTGGCACAACTTTCCACAGTGAGAGGGACTTGTGTCTCCCACCTGGAATCAAACCAGGGACCTTTCGTTTGTAAGGCAAATGTGTAAACCACTACACTATAAATAGTGCAAAACTCACTCTTCCTCAGGGCTTAGCTGACCCCAAAGATCCCAGATGTCAAGAAGTCAAGAGGTTTTTTTCAGTGGCCACTAGATGGTATAACATATGCACGTAAACGGGTTTGGACAAGAGGACAGCAGCACTGATCAACTTCAGTCAGAATCGGTGAATTTTCTGATCATTTCTATATCATTCACATGATGCAGGCTTGGTTTAGTAGAACTGTGTGTGTATTTTATAGCACAGAATATATTTAAAAAAGCAGTGGCAATTGCACAAGTGTACCCATAGTGTGGTTTACACGTTCACCTGATATTCAAAAGGTCCCTGGTTTGATTCCAGGTGGGGACACAAGCCCCGCTCACCATGGAGGGTTGCGCCAGGCATCTGGTGTAAAACCTCTGCCAAATTACCAGTGCGGATTAATCCTCTGTGGCGACCACTTGGGGGGAATACAAAGGAGCATTTCCATTCATTCTGCGGGTCAGTTTTTAAAACTGATGCTTATTTTAATCCAAAAGATGTCCAATAAAAAAAATCTTTACTTCATCTTTCCTACAGCAAGTTAATTTAATGAGGGACTTTATTTTCAGCAGTTGAAGCTGGTGTCTTCATACAATTTATTCTGCGTCCAGTTCCACGTAACGGAAACCAAAGAAAAATACAGCAAAAAGTTAACAGCTTATTTTTCCTAAAACGACAGAGAACAGCCTAAATAATAATAATAATAATAATAATAATAATAATAATAATAATAATAATAATAATAATAATAATAATAACGGGACGCTGTGCCATCTCGACACGATCGATTACAGACTAACGTATTCATTATTTTTCATGCTTCTGTTCAAAAAACACAACACTTCGAGTTAACATTAATAGGAATAATTTGAATAAACCACATAAAACTTTTCCACAGACATATATGACGTAGCAGCAAAGGTTTTAGAGGCTTCAGAATGGTATATGATGTGGATCAGTGATGCACACTCCTCTAAGGGAGTAAAGCAAGCCAGAAACCAAAATAAATAATTTCCTCGATATAATCCGTTGCTCAGTGTTTATATTAAAGATATAATTTCAGTCGCATTCTAATGTTATTTGGTGGTAAATAAAACAGCAGAAAAGGTCTGAGTTCTGCTTTCTAAACCGCCACAAAGGTCAAGATCCGGATCTGCTGCGCAGATGTTCGTCCACCTAACAGAGACACACAGCATATTCAGTGAAATATTAACACCCTCCAGTGGTTATGTATTCAATTTCTCTGATATTTAGAGCTTAACAACCAAGCATGGGGTTTAAAAAGGCAAACAGGCTTTCCTTTACGCACGAAAAAATTCTCATGAACAAATCGACTTTTAAAAGATTCAAATGTTCTGTTAGATGGAGATTATTTCAGCTTTCTTCATCATAAAAGGGGTTTATATTTAAAAGACGTCGCACTGATGTTTCATTATTGAAAACAGCCTGTAGATAATTTAATAAAACTTCAGGACTTTTTTTTGGAATGTGATTTTTACATTTTTTACGCATAGCCAGCTTTTACAGTTCAAGAACTTTGCGTACATGCTGAGGCCTACCTGGTCCTAACGGGTCAGGGCGCAGGCTGCGGGGCAGGTGAAAACTGAGCACTTCAATTACCTTAAAGGTGTAATAAAAGGCAGACAGCGGGAAACGGCAACGACCTGGCTCTCGCTGGTCAATGCTCCAAGCAAAAATTATCGCATTACGCGCGTCACTTCCACACTCCAAAAGGGACCTGTTGGGCGAGGAAGGGTTAAATTTTAAAAAATATTATATTTCCTATAAATTCATTGTCCTGATGTTGCATTTACGTGATGTGGGGAAATGGGAGACTATACTTTAGTAGGATTTTGACTGACGTTCCTGCTAAATCCTGCCTTCTTCTGAACCAGACTTTTACGCATGCGATCCTCTTTTTTCTTGCTGTGCCAATTTTTAACTCCAAATTTCTGTTGTTTAGCTAAATTAATCATAAGGTGTTTGGTAAACTCATCAGCTTTCACCAACAAGTAGTTCTGAACCCACAAGCTATGCAAAGATAAAGCCTGCTCTTCTGTTTAGGAAGAAGTTTCGGTCGAAATAAATGTGTGTAAATAAATCTGAAGTTTAGACTTTGACCAAACTAACTTTTTCCCATACGTGTGAAAAGCGGCATGACGTCGTTTACAGTGACCACTCGTGAAGTGGCTTTCCTCCTCTCTAGGCCAATAGGAGGCGACGAGGGGTGCCTGTCAGTCACAGGTGAGGGCGTATGGTGAAAAAATTGGGTGAAAAGCGCTGGAGCTCGGAGTGCGCCCGGGCTGATGGCAGAGCTATGCGGCGGAGCAGTATCGCCTCTGCGGATGTAGCAGAATTTTTTTCACGGCTCGTCCCGCGGGATGCGACCAGGAACCAACTTCGGAGGGGAAAAGTTAAGCGCCAGCAGTGATCGACGGAGGGAGTAGTTTAAAATGTGGATGGACTGACATTTACTCCACTATCCCGGGGCCGGTTAATTACTCAACTCGAAGACAGAGCAATCCTCGCTTCTCTGAAAAATGGCCGTTCGTGGCAACTCGCTGATGCCTTTTTCAATCCAAGCTATCCTGAACAAAAAGGACGACAGCCGACACTTGCCAGATTTGGACATGTGCTTCTCCAAGACTGCGTGCTGGAAAATCTTTGGAGAGATGAACAGCGGGTCGAGGAGAAATGACAGCGAGGCGTGTGAACCGACGGACCAGAAGAGCTACGACTCCGACTCGGGACTCAGCGAGGACAACGACGGGAAGACTCCGGCTGCGTGCAAGTCGGAGAAGGACGGAGACCCTGCGTCGGATGTGCCGGAGGAAAGTCTGCAGGAGGAGACGGACCACGAGTCTGCAGCGGCGGAAAACTCCAAGAGCGACACTGAGCCCAGTAATGCCACGGGTAAGTAGGCCAGAAAGATCACCATACCCAGAGAGAAGTGTGGCTGATTTAAGTAAAACCATAACGACTCCGTGGAAGTTTTTGGCTTTAGAACAGAGTTCATCCTGAAGGAGCACCGTGGCCTTTTAGTTTAGATGTTTACACTGCTGTTAACAGCTGTCCACAATCACAAAGACTGCTGCAATATGTTCTTGCAGGACAGAGGGCCTATAAGCAAAAGTCCTCCACACCCTGCAAGCTTTTACGCACGAATTGTCCTCGTTACGCACGACTGTATATGTATACCCTGGCTCAATTTCCAGCTTTATCTCTATATCCTTGATGCTTTTGGCATGATTTAAGTTTTGACTAGTTGTGCAAACTGTCAGAAACACGCAGCTAATTTAATCTCAGGAGTTGTGATCTTGAGGTCTAAATTAAAATCATCCATTTTGAGTTAAAAAAAAAATAAAACAAGGAAATAAAATTCAGTTTATTGCTGTTAAAGCTGAAAATAAAAATACACTCGTGTAAGTTTGCACACACTTTTAAATGTAGCCCCCCCCCCCTTTTTTTTTTGTTTTAGTGCTTCAGAACTCAAAGCAGTCATCAAATAATCGACAAGTATGAGTCTAGCTACCTAGAAATGAATCAGAATCAGAATACTTTATTAATCCCGGGGGAGGGGGGGGGGGGGGGGAATATCTAT
>VUQH01035877.1:36423-52866 GCA_015106775.1 Etroplus canarensis | reverse complement strand
TTCTCAAGCCTTTTTTTTTTTTTTTTTTACAGCGTAATAGTGTGGGCACTCTTGTGAGGCTGGGGGTTCAGGTCCGCCTGCGTCCCTGACAGGGTCCAGGGGCAGAGAACTGGAAGGGGGGCCCAGGGGGGCTTTGCTGTGGCATTTTATGCTTTTTGAAAGGGTTATTTTTCAGTCTGGAAGGTCATAGTTAATGGTAGATTTAGGCAGTTACTTTTTGCACAGCATCTTGACTTATTTAAGTTCAGAGACAGCACATAACCAGAGATAACAAAGATTTTATTTAGAGCTAACTAAGGGAAACATTCATATATCCTATAGACAGCAGCGAGCAGTAACATTGAGCCTTCTTGTGCCCATGCTTGCCCAGTGATCACAGGCTGAATTGTCTTGGTTGATTTCTTTAATGATTTCTGAGTCATAGGAATCTGTTGCTTTGGCTGTAGCAATAATAGACCCAGTAGGATGCTCACTATCATCAGTAGACGCTATGTGACTCTGCACGAGTTCTTGCCTGTTATCTGGTTTTCGCTTTGAAAGTGCTTGGAAATTTGCTGTGATATTTTTACATGTGGGTTTGTTGTAATCACGTTGACTTTTAAGGTTGCACTGGAGTAAAGGGTGTGTGAAAAGACGGACCTGACGCTGTATACATGCGCAATAGCCGGCATTAAATTCTGCAAAGGGCCGACCCAGATGTCAGCCAATGAGCGTTACACAGGTGCTCCAGATGGTCATGATTTAGGTCACTATTTACCATACGTGACATCAAGGAAATAGCCACGAAATGCTAATTGTAATCCTGAGATTCAGTTGAATCTATTAGATGGGGAAATGGTCACATGATATCGAAGGGATAGCTGAGGTAGGCAGACATAAATGAACCTCGATAGGCACACCCCAGTCAACAGCAACGAGCGCACATGGCGATATCTGTCAAAATGACATGCATTTACAGTGCAAGCTGACTCGGACAATCTTATAAATCTTAAGCAAATTAGACGTCTGTTGTGTTCCAAATATCTTCACACAGCATCTTCTTTACAACTGAGAAATCCACTGGTGAGAAGCCTGGAGAATGGTCTAAAAAGAGAAAATATCGAGTGAGCGACTTGGAGCTAAAATGCCTTTCTTCAAGTGGGTAGGAAGGCAACTATAACAAAAATGACCATATATTACAACTTGCATACTTGTAGAAGAACATCTCTAAACACACAACACATTAAACATTGAAGCGGATGGGCTACAGCATTAGAAGACTACACTCTTGCCACTGCTGTCAGCTAAAAACAGGAAATTGATGCTACAATACACACATAACACGCACCAAAACTGGACAATGGAAGATTGGAAAAATGTTGCTCGGTTTGATCAGTCTCAATTTCTGCTGTGACATTTGGATGGTAGGATCAGAACATAAAAGCATATATCCATCCTGCCTTGTATCAAAAATTCTGGCGGATGGTGGTGATGTAAGGGTGCAGGGGATATTTTCTTGGCACACTTTGACCCCTTAGTACTAATTGAGTATCACTTAAATGCCTCAGCCTACCTGAATATTGTTGCTGAGAATGTCCCTCCCTTTATGACCACAGTGTACCCATTTTCTGATTGTTACTTCCAGCAGGATAATGTGCCATGTGACAAAGCTCGAATCATCTCAAACTGTTTTCTTGAACATGACAGTTCACTGTACTCAAATAGCTTTCACATTCACCAGAACTCAATCCAGTAGAGTACCTTTGGAATGTGGTGGAATGAGAGATTTGCATCATGGATCATGTGCAGCTGACAAACTTGTAGCACCTTTGTAATGCTGTCATGTCAGTATGGACAAAAATGTATAAGGAATGTTTCCAGCACCTTGTTGAAATCTATGCAGTGAAGAATTGAGGAGGTTAGGGTTAGGAAGTCCAACCTGGTACTAGCAAGGTGTATCTAATAAAATGGCTATAATTTGACCTGAGAAACATATAGAAGATAAAACTAAAATTATCACTTAGCTTTAACACTAGAATGTTTTTGGTTTTATTCAGTGCCCTATACCACAAGCTATTGTCATATTCAGGCATGTGAAACAGGTTGCAGTGCTTTTAGCGGTTTGATTATTAACTTTATGCGGACCAAACTGTGCACAAGATGGCTGTGTATGACATGCATTTAAGATTAAGTTAAAGCTAGTGAATAAATTGCCAGTCCCTCCAGGCTTACACCACACAGTTACAGGTGACTAGTATTTTATTTAGCATTTATTCCCACATACTAACACTGTGCTTCCAAGAAGATGGCATCCAACAGGGCAGTGGATTTTGAGCTAATGAAAAAACGTTAGGAACAACTGACATTTTTTATTTCTTACTGTCTACAGATTTCCTTTATCTCCACACTAAAATAGGACCTCGGTAAATACTTAGTTGTCACCACTTAAGCCACCAGATATTGTCATAATTAATCTTAAAATGTATTGTTTTATTTAACTTAAAAATACACCTGAAAGATATTTAAATTGCAGTCATTTAAAACTGAGAACACAGAGAACCTAATGAGCGCTTTTTATGACGTGATGCACACCTACAACTTCATCTTGAGTTTTCCTGTTTTTACTGCAGCGTTGTACAGTGTTGTTAATGACAGCTGGTGAGAGGTTGACATCTTAACATCAAATGCCACACAGCAGAAGTTGAAGAGTAAATCCTGAACTTTATAGATGTCAAAATGATAAGTTAATTATGATTTCTATGCCATTATATGTATAACCATGTTTTTTCTGTAGTGTACTTTCAGATGCTCTTTGCATAGGATTTGCCTGTTTTGTAGTTTCCCAACTGGGAGTAACATGTTTATTTGTTTCACACTACGCTCAAGAAAAGTTTGTGGGGGAAAAAGTTCATACACCTTGACAAGAATTTAGCTCCATATAGTTTCCAATGGGCAACAGACTTTGTCCTGTACTCCTTTAAATTGCTAAACCTTACCTATACTCAAGCTTAAGCGCCATTTACTATGCATAACATTCATGAATATACAGAGTGTTAGCTGCTGTTGAACAACTTATTTGAGCTCAGTTAATCTGTAGAAAAATCTGATGATTTAATGACTGTCATTATGCCTGTCCAGAAGCTTGGGCCATGAGTGAGCCATCCAACACTGTTCAATTGTGCATTTAAATTTTATATTTACCATAAGAAAACATGGATAAAACCTAATCACCACAGAACAGAGAGGAATATTATTATAAAGTAACATGGACTAAATCCTGTAACTTAAAGGTACAGAAATCAAAATGGGGCTTTTCTAGACTTTAGCAGATGCTGTTGGTCTTGCTGGAAATCTACTTTTCCACCAAAAATAGTTCTGTGGTGATGCAACTTCAAAAACAGCAATTTATCCATTTTTGTCCATCTAGAAAAAAAAAAAGCCAGAGGTCTGTTTCACAAAATTTTTAGACTGTAGCTTTTATTCAGCCACAAAGATAGTATGATGGATTTAAATCTGACACAATCCATTGTTCTAAGACTATTATGTCTATCCAGTCCTTAGTGCACATTGCATATGCTATTAAGCATAGTTATAGGCCTTTGTGTGGTGTGGTGCTTTATTGTAGCTGACATCAAGTTTAACCTTTTAAGAAATTGATGTTTATGTATTTACCTGTCAGTGTAATTACTTATCCAAAGGTTTACAAAGGATAGTTTGTTAAACACTTGTTATCTTTTAACATGTCTGGGGATTCATGCTTTGATTCTTAGCACCCTCTTTGGGTTGCATACCATGCCACTGGTGTTGGCTGACTGCCATGCATGGCTCATACGTTAATTCAGACTGATTATATATTTGTCAAACTCTGATGAAGACTTACAGTCAATGCATGTTGGTCTGTTTTTTCATCATTATGCTCAAAGAATAAACTTAAATATCAGTTCTGTTGTTTTCTGTGGTTATACGTGCTCCATCTAAGTACTTCTAAGTACATCTAAGTGCTTGCTTAAAAGTTATCAACATGAAACCCAGGTAACCTTTGGGACTTTTAACCTCAAAGTGATTTATGAGGCTTTACATTCATATGTCTCATTGTTATGTGTGCTTCTCCTACAACTAGGTTTTTACAGGAATTCACCTATTAATGTGGTAAGAATAATTTTTATAACTTTATAGATTTGATTTTACTGTAATTTTCCAGTTATAATTACTTCATTGTAATGATTTTCCAGTGAACCATGGCTTACAGAGCTACAGTGGCAAGATTTACTGATGCAGAAGGCTAGTAGTTAATGCTGACCCTTACTGTATATAAATTATTGAAAACAACAATCAGTTACATTAGATCATTGTAGAATATCTGAAAAAGACAAAAGAAATTTGTTTAAATACACTATATGGGAATTCCTTATTGATGAATTCCTTATTTATGAATTCAGGTGTTTCATTCAGTCCCATTCCCGTGTGTAAAATCAAACACTTAGCTGTGGATTCTGTCTTTTCAAACGTTTATGAAAGACTGGGCCGTTCTAGAGAGCTCACTGAATTTGAGTGTGGTACTGTAATAGGATGCCACAGTTGCAACAAGTCAGTTGGTGAAATTTCTTCCCATCTGTATATTCATCTGCAGGTGGTATTATTGCAAAGTGGAAGCATTTTGGAACCACAGCAACTGAGCCACAAAGTGGCAGACCATGTAGAGCTAAAGAGTCAAGTTGCCAAGTGCTGAGGCACATAGTACATAAAAGTCACCAGTGCTCTGCTGACTCAATAACTGTAGGAGTCTGTGGATCATATCAAGAGCAGGCGGCGTCGCCCAGACGTCCAGTGGCATTAACATCAGCACAAAAACTGTGCACTGGGAGCCTCATGGCATGGGTTTCTATGGCTGAGCACCTGCTTGCAGGTCTTATAACGCCAAGCACAATGCCAAGTGCTGGATGGAGTGGTGTGAAGCATGCTACCACTAGACTAAATTTAAATCAAAATGTAACACACAGAAGTACCATGGTGCAGTAAAATATATGCTTAAAATATCCCTTTGTGACTAGTTTGATTCATTGAATTGCTTATTTTTATTGTTCTGAATAGTAATGAAGGCAGGATGATGAATTCTCACAGCCTCAACACATTATTTATATTTTTCTTCTGTGGCTAAAACTCTACAGTGTGTCATAATATACAGAGTGTGACAGTTGATAAAGGCTGCAGTTTGCTTTGCCTGGCACTTGCAGCTGCTGGTTGTCTTCCATCAGTACGCCTCTTCTCTTCTGGTCAAGGACCCTCATTTGGCTCTAGAATGTGGTCTCATTTAAGAAAATTACGCCTGCATAGCCCGTATGAGAAATGTTGCTGTTTTCTCAGTTGATAAAATAAAATAACAGTGTAAAGAGAGTCAGACATGAAGACTTCTAATATAGTTGCTAAATCTACACAAGCTAGTTAGTTCCTGTTCCCTTTCAGAACCATTGGACTGAATCATATTCATTAAAATCACTTAAAAGACTCACAATAATAAGGTCTAGCTTACATCAACAACAGTGGATTTTTTCCTAGTTACACCAAACAATCATTTGCAGCAGAGTGCGGAGGTTGTCATGACAATTCAACTATGTTCCTTCTTCTTCACCGCATCTCAAATCCCCCGAATAAATGTAAGGCAGGGATGTCAAGTGCCTTTCAGCTACACATCCCGTTTCATAACTAATCTCTCAGTCCGCGGGGAGAAAGAAAATGAATGTAGCAGTAATGGTGAGACCCGATGAGAAAAATGAATGTTCTCATTCTGGAAAGTCGACATTTTTTTTTTCTTTTGGTGTGTGTGCATGTGCAGAGAACACACACAACTCAGTTCCCAGTAGATACGCTACATTAATAACCCTCCTCACGCTGCTGCCAGGTGTCAGCTCGTCACTGTCTGAATGACTTACCTGCTTGTCTGTTTTGGGCAGAAAACAGGAGCCCTGCCCCCCGTTTTGAGTAGGCACCACTGACTGACATCTTGAATGCTGTTTCCCCCCTTATTAATGTCAATTTGCTGAGCAAATTGCAATCGGATCAGTTTTTCTTGGACAGCATTTTCAGTGGTATTTTTGCTTGTGGTTGGTTGTCCATTCAGAAATACAGCGAGATGTGGGGAGGCTTGTCCACCTGAGCGAGATGTTTTTAAAATATGGAGTCTCACATTTAGCCAGGCTCTTAAGGCGCTGGGTCTGACTTACACACAGGTCCATTTTTCAACCTGAGTTATAAGCCACTCAGTTTTTCCTAAATATTTGCTGTTCTCTGACCCATAGGCTAAAAAGGAGCTTTAGGTGCAGGCCCTATACATTAGTGGATATTATATAATGCCAACATTTAGATCTGTTTTAACTGTTTGAGGAAAATAAGGAGGCAGTTTGGTACCACGCTCCCTCATTTGAGTTGCATCACATGCTCATAGTCAGTTTGCCGTATTTTTTCTTCTCTCTCTCTGTTTCTTGTTTCAGTAGAACTCCCCCCCACCATTTCCCGGCATTGGTATCATTGGTGACCCTGTGCTGTTCTCTGTTGGAGTGTCAGGATTACGCCAGCTTTTACATTCGCTGGTTAGCTCCAATTGTACGGTGGAAAAAAAGGACTACTCTGAGGGAGGAGAGCCAAGCTACTGAAATGCCAAGACAAATGGCCGACGAGGCCAACACGAGCATGTGGAATGAATTTTTGCTGTCCGAGCTTGTTATGCCTGTGTTGTCAGTGATTGTTTGGGCTACTTAAATGGCCGATTTTCTCCTTGTTGCGTCAGTCACCTCTAGTAATTTTTCAGTCACTCTTGAGCCTGTGACACGCTTCATGAGCTGAGATTAAAAAAGTCTGCAGGTCTTGAACTTTTGAAGAATTAGGTGGATAAAACTTTATTCTGCACCTCCAAGGAAGTGTTATTCAAGTAAGCCTTTAACAAAAGTCAGAATTACTCAATCAATAGGGTTAATTTAAAGATTAGATTTACTTTTTTATATTAACAATGGCTTCCACAAGAAAACCAAAACTATTTAAGAAATTTTAGGCAAACTGTGATAAGGGCTATTCGAAATGGCACCTACACTGGAGTAATATGAGCAAAATCCTGTCTTATTTGAAGCATTATTTGACTAAACCTTCTGAGCATGAATGGAGATAGATAAGGGCACAGGCTCAAGTGAAAGCTTAGTGGATTGAAAGAAAGAGTTTAGTTTTAAATCCCCTAACCCTCAGTGATTGTCAAGTACCACGTTAAAATGCATTTGCTGCCACATGAACACTCAGGGAATCCCATTGCTTCACTTCTATGTTGTATTTATGTAAGCACACTGCTCTAAAGATAGCTAATAGACATTCAGCACTTCATTTTTTTCCCCTATCCTCATCCATCAAAATGAATTAAACTTGGCATGTCAAGCCTGTGCTCTGAATTCCCATGGATTTCAGGAGAGCCTCTAACATGCTATTTTTTTCCCCTGCTTAAACACAACAGTGACAGTGATGGAGGCTTTATAATTTGTGGCAATTATTAGGTCTCCAGTCCGGAGACATGACACATACTCTGACACCTGTTTTGGTAATTTACGTTGATTTTCACTGTCACACCCGTGGCTGAGTAGTGAGACAGCAGAGGAGGCAGGCGTTTACATCAGCGACCTCTCTAGTCAATCATGGAGTATTTGTGGGAGCATAAAATGGGTCTGACTGATCACAAATTTGAAGGTTACATTTGCCCATTGTGGCTCCACGCTATTGTGGAAAAGAATCACACAGAAGATAAATTATACCCTTGTATTTTTAGACATATTGGAGAATAAAATATTGTAAAAAGCTTATTTTGGCATTCAGTCCGTGTGAATGAAATCAAAGTTTTTCTTCTTCTGCTCCCCCAATGAAATGTCACTTTTTCAGGAAGTTCTTTAATATACTTTATATTTTCTCTGGAAGGAATTTTGCAGCATCTAGCATTTTTCCTTGGTCTTTGCTGCAATTTAAACTTTGTTTTTATGTTGTGTGTGTGTATGTGTTAATGTATTAGACACATAACATGCACTGAATGATGGGTTTACCTTTAATCCTCAAAGCATTTTCTTTTAAAACTGTTACATTTTTTTGAAAGGTGTATTTTTCCAGTGGTGTTGATAGCTGCAGAGGTGTTTGGCACTCACTCTTTACGTCTCTCCTTTTGTCTTTCTGTTACAGACATCACTCGCCACCAGGTTCGCACAGGAGGCCTTTGGGAAGCAGTACAAACAAACCATTGGCCTGGATTTCTTTCTGAAGAGAATTAGCCTTCCAGGTGAGATGCTTTTGTAATCTTTACAGACGCAAGTGGGTTGCATGAGCATGTATTGGTGCATTGCCGACTCGTAATTTCAATAAAATACCCACCTGCACTGAATACTCAAACTGAAGAGACCTGCTTAACTGTGAGAGGTTGTTTGTATTCTCTATATCAACCTCAATATTTTGGATGTTGTGTTTACTTCAAAATCTGAGTAGTGAATAAAATATTAATAGAAAAGTCTGCTAATTGCAATCTGACAAAGACGCCTGTTGTTCACAATCACTTTTCTTGTCTTGTCATTTCCAGGCAGTTTCTCCAGGAGCTGAATGTGTCTTTTCTAGTAGCTCCTCATTGTGGAGTGTCTGTCACTTCTCAGGCTTATTCATTCTGAAAAGTCTTCTCTCCAGAGAAAACAGCACCTTTTTTTGGACTCCACAAGGCCAAAAGACAGATTATGCCCAAACTGGCGAACCTTGCTCATAATCCTGTGGGCACAGTACAAAGTAAATACATTAACATTTTATATCCATGAGGCTGATCCCTAAGTTCAACTGATCTTTGTGCCGCACCACATAAAACATTGATATTGCTGTTTGTTTATGTTGAACCCACAGAAATAAAGCCACACTTTGTATCCCCTTTAGATCTGTGAAATAAATGTTTATTGACTGATGCTATATTAAGACGAAAGCACTCAGTTTTTACTTCCTACCATGTGAAATGGGGATTTTCAGCATTTTAAATGGCAATTCTCAAGCTCTGCCAAAGCCTAAGCTCCAGAAATCTGCAAAGTGGCTCCATTCTTTCATTACTAATAAAACAACATTAAGCGAGGGCAAATTAAGTGCTAAAAGTAAAAGTTATGCTGATTTGTGACTTGGCTGAAGGATTCTATTTTGATTTTGTGTCAGTTTCAGCTTATGAGACTTAGGAGAACTAAACCCCCAAAAATGTTGTGGTGGAGTCAGGATGAAAAGAGCCAACCATAAGCACAGGCTGGGCTCGGCTCTTTAATACGAACAAATGCTGTTGATCGTGTGACTTCTCTTTCCAGTAAGTTTCTTTCCTGAAATAATCACAGATCTCTTCAGCGTTAAATTGTAAGCTTTGTTTAAATATAGTGTACATATGTCTGTATCACTGGGGCAGCAACAACACTGGGTTCAACACCGGACTTGTTAAATGGCCCATTTTCTGGGGAATTGGGTGTTGATGAGCTGATGAAGAGGAGGGTGGCTCTACGAGTTGGGTGGTCCCAAACTTTGTTAGGACCCCCACCTTGCCTTGTGTCGGAGAGGTTGTGTGGTTCTCTGGGTCTCTATGGGGTTGTAAGGGTCTTTTGCAGCAGGGGGGAGAGTAGCCTATAGCCAGTGTTGGCCCCTCTCACCATGAAGGCCCAGCTTGTCAAACTTAATGTACATTTTCCAACGTGGGGAGAGGTGAGGCGAGGCCGACTGGCACACAACAGCCTCCTCTGTGTGTGCTTTTTATAACAATACCTCTTCCAGATGTCCCTGCCAAACCAGTGAGGTACAGGCGGTGAAGGGTATTGAGTAGAGGTGAAATTTACTTGATAAATCCTGTCAAAATCCAGCTTCCTGAAGCTTTTCAGCTGCATCAGGGTTCAGGACACACTTTTTTATTACCTCGTTATCAGTTTTTAAGGTTCGTCTGTTGCACTCAGTTGCAGTTTTTACGTCTTCAGTGTGAGCAGAAAAATGTCAGCTCTGCAGAGTCAGCGTGAATCTTTCAAACACAAATAAAGTTAGCATCTGAGCATGGTGGATGGGTGGAGATGGCTCTTTATGACACCAAGGAGCTGTTATTCATTGCACTCTTCAGTGTAGCTTTACATTGACACTGTATAGTCTAGATCAAGTGACTGTAACCCTCAGTGTTTCCTTCCCTTGCCTTAAAAAGAGGACTTATGAAGGGTTTGAGTCGTCCAGGCGTGTCCACTGTGCACGCTCAGCTCCCCATTGCTGCTTCTGCTTAGTGCAGGGCCTTCATCACACCAACATAAACTCTTCACTGTCTGGTCCTCCCCCCTCTTCCTTTTTTTAACGTTTTTTTTTCAACCACCCCTTTCATTTTCCAGAGGAAGAAAATATTTATTTGGATTTGGTTTTTGTGCCCGTCTTTCTCTCTCCCACTCTCATTCACTCCTCCTTTCTCTTTCCACAGGCATAAGGACAACAGTACTCTTTTCCTCTTATTTTCTGTTTAATTATTGCTATTTTCCTTAACAGCACATAATTCTCCTCGTTTTCCCTACTTGGCAGGATATGGCACAATGCAAACAGCTCTTCCCAGGCTAATAAGAAGTATTTTTTTTTTTTTTTTTACTGCCAGTGTATTGAGAATGTTTAAATTAGAGGGTAAGCGTACCTATTTCATCTCCCCTCAATCTCTGGGCTGGATATTCTTGGATGTGAGGTGTAGGTGACTTGCCAGTTCAAGAGTGCTTAGCATGAAAGATTAATCGCTGATTTATTGTTTCCATTATGTATATCAACACTGTTGACTTTTATTATAGAAATCGCTCACCCAAAAATGTAGGCTCCGGTTACAGCTGACCCATTATTTCCACAGGATCTCGAGCTTTGTTAAAACAAACAAGTTAACGATTAAAAAGTCCAAACAGCATCTGGAGCGGGAACCCAGAAATTGCACCATTAACTCATATATATATATATCATTTTGTTTGAACTGGTTAGCCGACAAAGCATTTAAAGAAAAAGAAAGTTCTAAAGTGCTATTTTTTACAGGGTAGATTTGTACATGTTTTGTCATTTAAATGTCAGTCTTTTCTGATATTGGATGCATTTCTGTCTCTTGTCTTCACTGCAGGCAATTTGAACGTCACCCTGCAGGTGTGGGACATTGGAGGCCAAACATTAGGAGGGAAAATGCTGGATAAATATGTATATGGAGCTCATGTAAGGACACACACACACACACACACACACACACACACACACACACACACACACACTAATTGCCTTTTATTTGGTCCAATAAGCATGTAGACATCTCTGTTTGTGCTATAGCTTCCTTCTTATCAACTTAACTCCTCTAACATGAAACAAAAAACATATCAGCCTCAGGAAGGAAATGGAATTTGTAAACATGCAAACCAAATGTTAATACATGATTGTCACGCTGGTGAATAAGTCAGAGGAAGCGCAGGAAGAATTAGGTTCCAGCTCGGTCGTAGTCCTGTATTTGCGACTCTGTTCATGCTTATTATTACAGTCTCAGCAGTCATTCAAAGCCTGCCACTCCCTCCCTGTGGAGCCAAATCATAATAAACTGTCATTTGGATTCACTTTGAGTGCAGCAGGTCAGTGGAGCTTTAAAAATTGCTATAGTTACAGAGTCAAACTGAACAATGTTGTTAATACTGTAAGCTGTAGGCAATAAATATAGTCAAAACTGCATTCTTAATCACACTGAGTTCGTAATTGTATTAAAAACCCCATTTTCAGAAAAGCTGGGATGCTGTGTAAAATGTGAGTAAAAGCAGAACACACTGATATGTGAATTGTTTTCAACCTGTACTTGGTTGAATATGGCCTAAAGACATGATACTTTATGTTCAAAATGATAAACTTTACTTTTTTGGAAGTATGCACAAATTTTAAATTTGATACTAGCAACATATTCCACAATTATGGGGGCAGGATTATATTCACCACTGTGCTATATCACCTTTTCTTCCAACAACACTCAGTGAGTGTCTGGGAGCTGAAAACACTAATGTTGAGGTTTTGAAAGTGGAATTATTTCCCATTCTTACTTAATGTACGTCTTAAGTCTCTCAACAATCCGGGTTTTATTTTGCTCCTCATAACACGCCATACATTTTCAATTGCAGAAAGGTCTGTACTGTTGGCAGGCCAGTCTTGTATTTTCACTCTTTTACTGCAAAACCATGTTTTTGTAACTCATGCAGGATGTTGTTGGTATTGTCTTGCTGAAATAAGTAGAAAAAGACATCTTCCTATGTATATGTTGTGCCAAAACCTGCTTGTAACTCTTAGCATTAATGGTGCCTTCACAGATCTGCCATGGGCACTAATACACCCCCATACCATCACAGATGTTGGCTTTTGCACTTTGAGTTGGTAACAATTCGGATGGTTCTTGTCCTCTTTAGCTGGGAGGACTCCACAGCCATTATTTTCATAAACAATCTGAAATGCGGACTTGTCTACAGCACTCTTTTCCACTCCCGAGTCAGTCCATCTCAGATGAACTCGGGCCAAAACGAGTTGATGGTGTTTTTGGATGTTGATAAATGACTGTCATTTTGCAAAGTGGAGTCTTAAATTCCATTTGTAGATACTGCCACATACTATGTTATGTGGCAGTACTTTTTCAAAGTATTCTGAGCCTGTATTTCAATATCCATTACAGAATAATGCCAGGTTTTAATGCAGTACTGCCTGAAGGATTGAAGGTAATGGGCATTCAATGGTTGGTTGGTTTACAGCTTTGCCCCTTATGTGCAGATTTCACTGTCTGTTATAAATGTTAGCTAGTGAAATCACTAAATTTCTTGCAATTGCACATTGCGAAACTTTGTTCTTAAACCAGACTATTTGCATAAAGTGAATAGAACCTCAGACTATCATTGCTTGTGAATGACTGAGACTTCCAGGAGTGTTCCTTTTATACTGAATCCTGGTACTCACCTGTTACCAATTAACCTACTTATCTGTGGGATCTTCCAGGTGTTTTTATCCCAGTCTTCTTGCCCCATCCCAACTTTTATTAGAATGTATTGCAGGCATCAAATTCAGAATGTGTGTATATGTCAAAAAAAAACATTAATCAGTTTGAACATTAAACATCTTTTTTTGTACTCATTTAGTAGGTTTTCAAGGATTTGTAAATCAGTGTATTCTGTTTTTCCATTTTACAGTGTCCCAACTTTTTTTGTAATTGGGGTTTGTATAAATGCAGGTTGTTGAAATTTTAGGGCTAAGTAACCTTCTGCATTTGTTAGTACTGCCCTCACACATGAAAAGCTGCTGTGAATAAATAATCTTTTGATTTTCACGTTTTATTTAATGTTTTTCCGCTGGAAAGTTTAACAGTTTGTTGATTACAGTGACAGCTGAGCTTTGCATAAACTCGGCAATTTGTGTCAGTGCTCACTAGTTTGTACTCTGCAACCTAAGTGCCCGCAGGCAGCTGGGTTGTTTTACACTAGATGACACACACTGTCACCTCTTGTTTGAGGAGGCCTACTTGAACTCACTCTAACACCAATAGTAAAGTAGAAGCTCTAACATTGGCGCAATGTACCTGCTATATAAAAACATACTGTTATATTGATCTGAAGAAGCTGGATTAAGTGTTAATTAAATGCTCTTTTTCATTTCGGGATTCTGCTTGAATTAGTGAAAGCATATTTTTTTGGCATTTTCCAGTAAAAATGATGCTTCAGCCTTTCCTGTAGTAACTTCCTCGAGCACAATCAAAATGCTGTTCATTACAATGCTGCATTACAACACTGCTTTGTGCAGAATTCTCACACTTATTGTTCAGCACTGTGCATCCTGTAATCAATCATGCCTGTTCAGAGAGACTCGTAGTAATTGTCAAGAGGAGTAGGCTGTCGTCACCAACCATGTGTGTTGTGACAGTGCGTGTCTGTCGAACAAAAAGCAGCAGACATCCCTTCAGTCGTGTTGCATCATGCAGTAAAAGTAGAGACATTTACTTGGGCTCATGTTCATTTCCACTCCTTTTGAAACTGCAAAGCCTTGTGTAGAGAGAGAGATGGTTGAGTCATGTGATTATTATTTGCCTTGAATTATGCCAGCACCTCTTGTGTGTGTTTACTTTTTGATTAATTTATGTGTTCGTGTAAACAGCTCCTTCTGGCCTGAGTGTTTAATCAAACAGGGTTCTTGTATTGTTGCATGGCTGTTTCTGTTGTGCATTCAGTGTTAAGGATTATGGAGGGAGGAGTAAAATGTCTGTAGGCAGACAACCTTCATTCATTAGCTTAGACAGCAGATAACCAAGCATGACCTCCATTCTGTATTGAATCTGGAGTATGCTTACACAACTGGGAATTATTCTTGTGCAAACAGCTATTTTCAGTTTAATTCCATCACAATAGTACAAAAGTTATGTTTGAGTGAATGAGTGTGTCCCCTACTCTAAGAAGAGGAGCAGTGCCATCTACTGTTGCCTTCCTGGCTCAATCTTACTCACGGACGTGACTATGTGGGTCATTCTATGAAAAATCAGTCCATCCCATCTGAGCCCCTCAGAATCAGCACATTTTTTGGTCCAATTAGTTTAGCATATTTTTATGAAGCCATGTGGAATTTTACCTACATACTGTGATTATTTTTCGAGTTATAGGCCCTCAAAGTACGTAGGGTGGGTCCAAATTTGGTGCTTTTTAAGTTTCTATGCTTTTCTATGAAATGTGAAAAAAAATCCTCATAGTTAGATGAGCCAGGTTTAAAATGTGGGTAAAAGGTTACAGTTATATGCTGTAACTTATTTTGACCAGCCACCTTTGAAAGATTACCCAAAATGCACTTTTTTGACGTTTTCTTGAATGAATTATCAGAAAACAGATCAAACAACAAGGATACCAATACTTGGTTCTTTTACTCTACATCACAGACATTAAAGTAGTGCAGTTTTGCTATTGAAACTATTGCATATCCCATGATATTGATGCTCATTGTTGGTTATAGAAAATATCGTGCTGTACAAAAACATAATTTTGGCTTTAATTTGTGACTCTTGGAGTGGGTGTAAAATTGTTTTTAGCAGAGATTTTTCAGCCCTGAAAAATTCGTGCTGCTCTCTCCTTAAGTTATGTTATATTAAGTTATATTAAGAATGCTGGAAAAAAATAAGGTGATTAAACAGCATCAAAATTCAGCCCACCCCTGTGTACTTTGAAGGCCTATAATTTTTGAAAATATTCATAGTTTGAAGGTAAACTTGAGCATGGCTTCATCAAATGTGCTTAAGTTATTGGACAAAAAACAACAGCTGAGTCTCCAGGGGTCAGATGGGAACTTTTCTTAGATTGGTCTGATTTTTGTGGTTGGAAATAAACTGCATACACACATCTGTTATAAAGGTGAACTGCTACAATGAGAGTGTAAAGTCATTAACATTATTTACCTCCTCTTTTTCCAATGCAGGGGGTTCTCCTGGTGTATGATATTACCAACTATCAGAGCTTTGAGAATCTAGAGGATTGGTTCAACATGGTGAAAAAGGCCAATGAGGAATCTGACATTCAGCCAGTGATCTCATTGGTTGGCAACAAAAGTAAGTATTGCACATCCTGTACACAACAAAAACACACAGACACTAAAAATCTTTATATATTGCAGCATCTTTATTTCAATTTCTGCTAAGAAGCTGCCAGTTAAATTTTTTTTTGGACTGAGTATTTCTCTGTTAATTTTATCCTGAGGCATTTTTCATTTGAGCGTCTCTGTTTGTGTGTGGAGGAGTGAATACGTGATGGTAGCAGATGTGTTTGTTAGAGCACCAGATAACTGATTGGCGTGATAAGAGAGTGAGGTTTTAGAGCGATGGGAATGCTGATGTTTGTGAACTCCTGGGCGTGACTGACGATGATTTAATATGGCCCAATGGACCCAGGTTACTGCTTATCTACACCCCTTTCCCTCCCAGCCAGTACCCATCTGCCCCCCCATCCACCCCACAGTCTGAGCCTGCTCTCCTGTCCCGAGTTGGTTAAGGTGAGGAACTGGATGTTAACCAGACGGCTCTCCTCATATCAGCCTGCACCCATCCCCACATCTCCAAAATGAAGACCAATAATGATGACTCTTTTAAACATCCCCTTGGCAGATGTGGAGTCGTGACTGCCTTTGTGTTATTTTAAAGTGAGGCGTCACTGTGTGTGTGTTATGGTGACTGTCCACCTTCCCAGCAATGATGAACTGTCAGCAGAGTGGTGCCTACACACAGGAAACTCGCTAATGTTACTCAACGGAGATCATAGGTCATGGTTTAATTCGCCTGTCTAGAGCAGATTCTCTTGTCTTTGCATCCGTTGCGTTGCCTAATGCCACGGTTTTAACAGTGGGCGCCTCTGTATTTAGGCTAGGTTTTTGGGTGTGCTGGTGAGTATGTGTACTGTAATACTTAAGTAGTGT
>VUQH01035877.1:0-32637 GCA_015106775.1 Etroplus canarensis | reverse complement strand
TTTTCTTCCTCCCCCCTTTTTTTTTTTTTTTTTTTTTTTTTTTTTTTGCTAAATTTACTTTTCTTGTGGTGTGAAATATTGCATCACAGCCTTTGCACCCTGCTTCTGCTTCAGGTTTTAACTTGGACAGTTTTGTTTAGGCAGTTTTGAGCAGAACTCTTTTTCCATGCTACGATTCACTGCTGGGGCATGAGGTTGAATATAGAGGCCAGTCTAATGCATCACTGCTCACAGGAAGACTTTATAATTATGAACAGACTTATAACGATGCGACACATACAATTATGAAGGCTCCCCTGTGCTCTATTTAATTGTTATAGTTCATAGTTATGCTGCCGACTCACAGAGGCATGTATTACTGCCCTCTCATAAAAGTCCACTTAGTTTAACAGCGACAGGAGAGCTTGGAGGACATGGCCAGTGAAACCCTGGGCAGCGACTTGTGCGGTCGGCTCAGAACTGGGCCTTTTGTTCACTTTTCACGAGTCCTGGGAGCCCGTTAACCCAGCCTGCAAGGCACTCGGCCCCATGTTTTACCTTAGCAGTGACAGCCCAGCGCTCCAGCTTTCTCTCTGCATGCAGAGCTACTTCTGGACACTCGCTGTTTTACATTCCCCGACTGAAGAGTAAGACCACATTGTTTTACTAGCCGCTGTGGAGTATCTGATTATGTTTTCAAGTGTGAATGCATGTGCGCATATGAGTGTGTCTGCACATCATTTCATGAAGGATGATCATATGACAAGATGAGCTGTGATCAATGAGCTGTCGACAGAACACTTCTGACCTAGTGGAAAGTGAGTCCCCTGACGGTCCTAGCCCGTTTCAGGCCACCGGGGCTGGGGCGCCGCTGCACAAAGAGCGCTCTGTCTCTGTCAGGATTCCCCCAAGGAATCCTGCACGGGCCTCGCTTACCTTGACAACACCCGGCTATGAACAGTACTTCATCTGTCTGTACTCACTCAGAAAAGTCATAATAATAATATTATTGACTTACCTCAGAGCTTTAATATACTGATAATTCTTTCTAATTATTCTACCACAGGTTTAGATTTAGCTGTAAATTGCTAAAATATTCTGCAACTCCACTGATGCTGGAACTGTTTTTCTCTATTGTACTATACAACAATAAAATAAATTTAGCTATCAGGTCCTTTGGGACTATATTTAGATGTTTCAGTCTTTAGAAAATAAACACCACCACTTATAAACAATACCTACACTTCCAAGGATGAATTGTGCAGGGCTGCTGTTACTTGACTTCTGAATGACTGCATAGTGTCTAAAAAGTAAAGAAAACAGAATTTATTCTGTGACATTCCTGTATTATACTGTATTTGTAAAAAAGAAACAGGGGCAAGCCAGAATTTTTTTTTGGAAGGAGAAAAGTAGTTATTGTTTGCATTTACATCATGTTGTATATATGTAAGACAGGTACAGAATAATCACACCCGTCATATTTCAAACCCTCAGTTTTTATGAGCTCTCTTTGAGTCATGTAAACCAGTTGGACCCAATCATTTAAATGCTTCACATAAATTCAACTAGTTATTTTGTTTTATTAGCCACTTGTGGTATGAAAGTTAAATCAATGTCTAATTCAATCAGACATCGTACAGAATGATTTATTATACTTTTACTGGCCTTTTTAAACTGGTAAGCGTTTCCCTATATCTTGTACAAGAAAATTTATGAGTAAATAAAATGCCTCTTGTAATTAATCTTACCTGTTCACTTATCAGACTGAGGAATAAATATTCTGCTGCTTTTCCAGACTCCTGCAGTTTCACATTAATGGTGATATTTAAGTATCCTATGACTTTCTATTATTTTTGTGGCTTTTTAAAAGTGGTAGTAGTGGAATATATAAAGTATGTTTTAGAGTGTTTTGGACTGAATGCTTCACTGTGGAACTTTTAACCAATTTTTGGTGTGAGTGAGTAAGTGTATTGTTTGTGCAATGACGATGCATATTAGTGCCATAAACACAGGGGCAATGCAAGGGTGGTATCCTGCAAAATAAGCACATCCATCCATCCACTGACTGACCGACCAACCGATTGAGGTTTCAGGTAGCAAGCAGTCTAAGCAGAGATGCCCAGCCTAGCTATTCCAGCTCTCCTGGGGGAGTCACCAAGATGTTCTCAAGCCAGCTGACAGATTTAACCTCTCAAGCGTGTGCTGAGTCTATTCAGCAGAACATGCCCAAAACATCTCTCCTAGCAGGCATCCAGGAGGCATCCTTGTCAGATACCCAAACCACTCCTCCACATTAAACCTCCTTTCAATGAGGAGGAGTAGCAACTTTACTCTGAGCTTCTCCCAAATTATTCTTTCTAAGGGAGAGCCCAGATACCCTTCAGAGGAAGCTCATTTTTTCCACTTGTGTCTGCAATCTCATTCTTTTGGTCACTACCCAGAGCTCATGGTCATAGAGGGTGAGGGTTAAAATAAAGATTAAGAATATGTGATGGCCTAAAAACATGGCAGTGAAGAAGCAGTATTCAGAAGAGGTTCAGAAAGGGTTTAAGGAGGAAAAAGGCATGTGTAAAGTTCAAAAAAGTTTACAGGCTATATTTGATAGTAATGTAATGAGGAATTATAGCAACAAGATGATAAACTTTTGTTGTGAAATGATGATGATAATAATAATAATAATAAAACTTAATTTAATCAAAGTCTCTCTGAAGCTCGAAGTGTCTTTTACAAGGCAGACCTGATGAACAGTTCAGAAACAAAGTTGCAAACCAAAGCCTGCACAATCAGGCGACCTATAAAAATTATACTTGACAGAACACAGAAAGGGATTAACAGTGCAACTAATTATGAATTTGATTAAGCTCAGCTAACAAATATAATGAAAAAGCCATTTACTGTACTCTTTAATGCAAAGCTAGCCAGAGATATAAAAATCCTACCCTAAATTCTTTTTGGGGAGTGTCCCTGTAGTGTAGTGGTTTACACATTTGCCGCACAAGTGAAAAGTCTCTGGTCCATTTCCAGGTGGGGACACAAGCCTCTCTCACCATGGAGGGTAGTGTCATGAAGGGCATCCGGTGTAAAACCTCTGCCAAATTACTGACGTGGATTAATCCACTGTGGCAACCCACTGGGGCAAAATACAAGGGAGCAGCCAAAGGTACATTTTTATTAGGATGGCAAATAATATGTGAACTGCGATAATGATTGCACAAATCAATTCTTAAGTATAAATGCAAATAATTAGGGTCATTTATAGATATGATCAACAAACTCCGGTATTAAGTTCAAAGCTCATTTATAAATGAGTTTGATTTTGTAACAAACCTCATCATGCTAATCTTAAGAAACGATAACATATCAAAAGATTATGCTGATGGGTACTATGCAGAGGATGCCAAAAATATATAAGAACAGCATTGCTCTTTTGCCATTATAAGAGTAAAGTAACAGTTGAGGCTAGCAAAACCCTATTAAATGTCAGAGCTGCAGAATAGTCTTGGGATGTTTTTAAAGTTAGTGGTGCATGGAGAACAATTTGCCAGACAGTTGTAAGTCATTTCATTAGGATTTGGACTCGGTTTGATATTTCTTGCCCTCACTATACAGTATGAATCGATTCATGGTCATCAAGGGTAAACTGAGGCAAATCCTCTTAACAGGGTCTTAAAGCCATAGTGTGAGGTAATGTTGGAAGTGATAGGTTCTCCCCTGGGGTTGATTAGGCTCAACCCTGTAACTTTTACTTAATGGGATATGACCCCTCAGAGCCCCAGCTCTCTGAAAACACACACATGCCTGGCCATTACTACCACACACAGATACATAGACACACACAGTTCACGCATTCCAACCTCAGCCCTCACACTCCCCAACGCACCAACTGCTGTTTAGTTTAGAACGAGGCTGCCGGCAATTAACTGTGTTATGTCAAGCTTATTCTCTGGCTGTTTCTCGCTGGATAAACTGTTCCAATTGGTCCCCAGCAGCCGACTGAGGCAAACAGTAAGTAGGTGTCTCTGTTATCACAGTGTGGTTTTAAAAAGGCCTGTGAGGATTACACAGTGCAGTATAGAATTTCAGGCTGGTTAGCCAACGTAGACCTTTTAGCTGATTGTTTTGCCTTGGCAGCATGTGCAAGTGAACTCCCAAGAATCTAGGACTCCATCCTTGAATTATCACATTGTCCACATTTGGGCACTATTGCATCAGTGAAAATGACAATACAGTGTATCTAAAAAGTACTTGGTCAGTAACCTTTGGGCTCTAGTGTATATTTGTACTTTCAAAGTGAGTGTTTTCATAATAGAAAAAAAATTGCACGTAGTGGCTAACGTTAGCAAAGTTATTTAGAAAAGTTGTTTAGAAAAGGTTATGAAATAGATCTGATACTTTACAGTATATCATAGAAAACCATCCATAGTGACACACTGAGATGTTAAAAATGACCAGACAAGACTGAAAAACAAAGTGCACCCCGTGATTCAGGAGCTTGTAGAACCACCTTTACCATTTTCTGTATGACTTTATTAGTCTCTTAAATGGTTGTGGAGGATTTTTGACCCACTTTATTTACAGTGTTGTTTCTGTTCATTGATGCTTGCAGGCATTCATTTATGCACAGCTTTCTGGCCACAGCATTTTATTGGAGCTGAGGTCTGGACTTTGACTAAGCCATTGAAACACCTTAATTCTTTTGTTTTTCTGCCAGTCTGTTGCAGATTTACAGATGTGCTTGGGATCATTGTCCTGTTGCATGACCCAGTTTCAGTCAAGCTTTAGCCATTGGACATATAGCCTCACATTTGACTTTAGAATGCTTTGGTATACAGAGGACTTATTGAGGACCTCAAGGACTACAAGGTGCCCTAGTCCTGTGGCTAGAATACAAGCCTGAATCATAAACCCTCCACCACTGTGCTTCATAGTTAGTATGAGGTGTTTGTGCTGATATGCTGTGTTTGGTTTTCACCAAATGTGTGCATTATGGCCAAACATCTCTCTGCTTTTGTCTTTTCTGTCCAAAGGACATTGTTCCAGAAGGCTTGTCATTTGTTTAGATGCAACTCTGCACACCTATGGCATACTGCCACATTCTTTTAACAAAGAAGTCAGTATGAAAATGTCTCTTAACACCTTTGCTTTAATTCTGATAAGTGTACCACCAGTGTTGAACTGAGTAAGAAGGCATTTGTATATTTAAGTAGTTTAATATTTCTTTCGAAGGTACACAAAAAATGTTTGCATAAGTATTAGTATTATTGCTTTGAGTCCTTTATGGCTTTTGCTCATTTTTGTGCTGAGGTTGCTGTGTTTTCTTTCAAATTGCACCATAGCACTTTAATGATACACTTATTTATGCTTTAATACTGACTCAGTAGGTTCTTATAATTCATTGTAAGGGACACCATCAGACACTGCTACACCATAGACATTATCCAGCAACCAACCAGCACAATGATCTGCTGGGTCAGCACTGAGATCTCAGCCTGGCTCCAGTCCCAGGAGAGGGGGTAAGCGGTGTATGAGAAGGTGCAAGTGCGCCAAAAGAGCTGTGGTCTGTGCTCAGGCACACCCCCATTTTAAGTTTCTTAGTACAGTAAAGATGATATTAATTTATCACTAATGGCTTTTCAGTGACTTTATTTCATTGACAGTCAATAAGTAATTGTCTTTTCAGGGAAGGTGGCAGAAAAAATAGCGTTGCTTTAAAAGCTCTGTCTAGGCAGATCCATCCAAATAAAATCCAACCTCATTACTAATTTCAAGTTTTTAAGTGGCATAAAAACCCCGCCAAGTCTGTCTGGTTTCAGGATAATCAGGTCTGCCAGTAAGTGGATTCTTTCCATAAAGGAGCAAAGTTGACATCCCCATAGACACTAAATTGTGGAGCGGAACATCCATATTTTCTTCTCATTTGGTTGTGTTCCCATTTAATAGGTCACTGCAATAACAAACCAATTATTTACGGTAAAAGCCTAATTCATCCCCCAGATATTAATCTCTAACTGTTGTCTTGTAATTCACCCCAATGGCAGGCAGACCTTTTAAATAAACACTGATGGTGACCACAGCGAGGGAGGGCCATCGCTCTTGACGAGTGATGATCCACTCCACTATCTCAAAGGCCTAAACAGTTTATTTCGTGTTTGCAGTCACTTCCTAGAGGTTGTTAAGCTGATGTACAGTTTGACAGAAACAGAGGTAAACCAGATCATTGGAGAGAGATTGTTTTGACCTGATAAGTAGAAATGGGTACATTAAGGAGAAAAATGGAGCAAAATACTAAAACTTTGGGATTAGTCTTGTATTCAGTTTACACAGACAGATGCCACATGCTAGAAAAATTCTTTTGTGTGAGAAAGTAGGTCCTTTACCTACAGTATTATTTTGTGACTTAAAGGAGCCAGGAACCATTAGTATAGATTTTAGGATTGCATTGCTTATTTATCTGTCACAATATATTATAACCACAAGACTCTTTAGTAGGTGTTCTTTTTAATTATATGACCCTAATTTCTAAATTCTTGTGTTCTGTGGAAAATGTAAAGAAATTGTGTTTTTCCTTTTTTAAAATATACACTGCTCAAAAAAAAATAAAAATAAAGGAACACTTAGAAAACACATCAGATCTCACTGGAGAAAAAAAAATCACGCTTGATATCTATACTGATATGGGCTGGGTAATGTGTTAGGAATGAAAGGATGCTACATCATTTGATAGCAATAAAAAATGATCAACCTACAGAGGGCTGAATTCCAAAACACAAAAACGCAAAAATCAAAGTGAAAAATGATGTCAGGCAAGTCAATAGTATCAGTTCCTTCATCCTCCAGGAACTGCCTGCATACTCTCGCCACATGAGGCTAGCACTGTTGTGTACCAGGAGGACCCTAGGACCCACAGCACCAGCATAGGGTCTGACAGTGGGTCCAAGGATTTCATCTAGATACCTAATGGCAGTCAGGGTGCCGTTGCCTAGCCTTTAGAGATCTGTGTGCTTCTTCCGTGGATATGCCTCCACAGACCATCACTGACCTGCCACCAAACTGCTCATGCTGAACGACATTACAGGCAGCATAATGTTTTCCATGGCTTCTCCACACCCTTTCACATCTGTCACATGTGCTCAGGGTGAACCTGCTCTCATCTTTGTAAAGCACAGAGCACCAGTGGCAGATCTGACAATTCTGGTATTTTATGGCAAATGCCAGTCAAGCTGGCACAAATTTATGTGCCATCCGGGAGGAGTTGGACTACCTGCGCAACCTCTGTAGGGTCCAGGTATCGCCTCAAGCTACCAGTAATGACACTGACCCTAGCCAAATACAAAACTAGTAAAAAAGAAATAGAAAAAATGAGGAAGGAAAAATGTCAATGGCCACCTGTAAAACCGTTCCTGTTTTGGGGGTCGTCTCATTGTTGCCCCACTAGTGCACCTGTTGTTGATTTTCATTAGCACCAAAGCAGCTGAAACTGATTAACAACCCCCTCTGCTACTTAACTGACCAGATCAATATTTCATAAGTTTAACTGACTTGATGCTGTAGTCAGATTAAAAAGTATTCCTTTATTTTTTTTGAGCAGTGTACACATGTGGACAAAATTGTTGGTACCCTTAAATTAAAGAAAGAAAAACCTACAACAGTCACTGAAATAACTTGAAACTGACAAGTAATAATACAAAAATTAATGAAAATGAACTATTCAAAATTAGGCATTGCTTTTAAATTGTAGTTCAGAAGAATTATTTTAATAAAACAAACTAATGAAACTGGCCTGGAAAAAATGATGGTACCCTTAACATAATATATTATTGTACAACCTTTCGAGACCATCACTGCAATCAAGCAGTTTCTGTAACCCTCAGTGAGACTTCTGTGCCTGCCAATAAGTATTTTGGCCCACTCCTCATGAGCAAACTGCTTCAGGTGTTTCAGGTTTAAAGGGTGCCTTCTCCAGACTACATGTTTCAGCTCCTTCCACAGACGTTCAGCAGGATTTAGATCAAGTCCCTTAGAAGGCCACTTCAGAATAGTCCAGTGTTTTGTTCTTAGCCATTTTGGGTTGTTTTTATCTGTGTGTTTTGGGTCATTATCCTGTTGGAGGACCCATGACCTGCGACTGAGACCAAGTTTTCTGGGCAGCACATTTTGCTCTAGAATTTATTGATAGACTTGAGATTTTATTGTATCCTGCACAGATTCAAGACACCGTGTGCCAGAAACAACAAAGCAGCCATAGAACATAACTGAGCCTCCTCCATGTTTCACAGTAGGTACAGTATTCTTTTCTTTGTATGCTTTAATTTTGCATCTGTAAACATTGAGCTGAAGTGACTTGCTAAAAAGCTCCAGTTTTGTCTCATCTGTCTAAAGGACATTCTCCCTGAAGCTTTGCGGCTTGTCAATATACATTTAGGCAAATTCGTCTCAATTTTTTATGATTTGCTTTCAACAACGGCGTCTTCCTCGGTCGTCTTCCATTAAGTCCACTTTGGCTCACACAGCGACTGATGGTGTGATCTGACACTGATGTATCTTGACCCTGGAGTTCACCTCTAATCTCTTTGGAGGTTGTTCTGGGCTCTTTGGTTACTTTCATATTATTTGTCCCTTAAATTTGTCATCAATTTTCCTCTTGTGGCCACGTTCAGGAATGTTGGCTACAGTCCTGTGGACCTTAAACGTCTGAATAATACATGCAACTGTAGTCACAGGAACATCAAGCTGCTTGGAGATGATCTTATAGCCTTTACTTTTAACATGCTTGTCTATAATTTTCTTTCTGATCTCCTGAAACAATTCTCTCCTTATCTTTCTGTGGTCCATGTTCAGTGTGGAACACACCATGATACCAAACAGCACAATGACTGCTTTTTATCCTTTAAATAGGTAGACTGAGTGATTACAGATCTGAAGATACCTGTGCTGCTAATTACAGGACACACCTTAGCTTAACGTGTCTCTATGGTTAAATTGTTTTCACTCTTTTTTTTAAGGGTACCATAATTTTTGTCCAGGCCAGTAGCATTAGTATGTTTTTTAAAAATAATTCTGTTGAACCACAATTTAAAAGCAATGCCTCATTTTCATTAGTTAATTTTCATTAATTTTTCCATTAGTTAATACTACTGTCCATTTGAAGTTATTTCAGTGACCTTTGTACGTTTTTGTTTCTTTAACCCAAGGGTACCAACAGTTTTGTCCACATGTGTATATGCTTATTTTGGCAGCTACTTTGCAATAAGAAAAGGCTCAGAAAGGAGTGACAACAGTAATGCTGAAAGAAACACTTAGTGGAACATCTCACAACTCATTATGTTACTGGAAACAGGTCAGTAACATGATCATAAATATAGGATTCCAGCGAGGTTGAGTCTGGGCAAGTAGTGTACTGCAGCGAAGGAGTAGCATGTATCAGTGTTAGATTGTAAAGGATTTGAGGATTTCATTATCTGTGATGCATTCTCATTGAAAGAGTGAAAAATCTATAGAAATGTTTGTATGATAGGGAGAAGGTCAAAAAAGCAATTCTGAGTGGCTGTGATCTTCATGCTCTCTTGTGGCACTAGAAACAATTCTAGTGGAAACCAGTTCATCGAAACAGGAGCACTTCTGAAAACCAATGTCAGTGAGTACAGTACTTTGCTGCATCAACAAATGCAAGTTCCATTGTAACCATGCTAAGAAAATAAACTCCCACATATAAATAAGATCCAGAAATGCTGTGTTCTTCTCTGGTCCCATTGTCTTTAGATGGATACACACTGTTCAGAAAGTAAAATTTTGTTTTGGAAATCATGGGCGCTGCATCCACCAGACTAAAGAGGAGTGTGAAAATCTGATTTGTTAATAGCCCACAGTTCAAAACCAACATCTGTGTTGGCGCGGTGGAGCAGAGGTAACCTGAACATATGGGGGCTTTAGAGGGGTGTATCACGAGGCAAGATTAATGCATTAATGAGCTATGTTAAAGTCTGAGTTTTCAGTGTCACAAATGCGGCTCTTTTTTACCCTGCTAGAGCACATTAGGTTATGTTCAGCGTTTTAGTTTCAAATCATCTCGAAATGATACATTGTTACTGATGCTTTCAGTTTTGGTCTGCTATAAGGGTGATCTAGGCTTTTTGCTGTAGGAATATGTTTTACAAATGCAACCTGTTGAGCCCTGCCCTACTAATATCACCAAATAAATCCAAACTGTAAAGATACAGAGGCATAAACTGTACGTATCACACTGTCAGAGGAATTTTGCATGAATTTGGTTGGTGATGCTGAAAATGTATAAATGCCCCATCTTTGGTCTTAATCTGCTGTTGAGTATCTTTTTACACTGCTGGAATTGCACAGCACAGATCAGAAAGTTGTTCATTCTATTTGGGGTGTTTATCATCAAGAAATATTCTGTCAATACAATTAATTTCACTTTGAGCTGGCAATAAGAGTGTCACAGTGGTTCAGTGGTTAGCACTGACACCTCATAGACAGAAGGTTGTGCGTTTAAATTCACCAGCCTCCCAAGGCCTTTTTGTGCTGAGTTCTCCCTGTGCTTTATGGGTTCTCTCCAGATGCTCTGGCTTCCTCCTACAGAGCTCTAATGTGCAGCCATCACATTAGAATAAAACATCAACACTAAGTGGTAAAATAAATATTTATTTTGCTGCTTGGTATGATGATCATGAATTCAGAAGATTAACAGTCTTCTGCAGTGTCACTCACTTGCCTAATTTGCAGCAACAGTGTTACATTTTTTATATTTTCTAGAGATCTCTGTCACCTGCTCCTCTGGTAATGTCTCTGAAGTGGGTTGTGCTCAGTTAACTGATTTTTGTGCTGAAGAAGAGTGAAATGACACATCAAATGGCCACTTTATGTGAGCAGAAAGCAGAAAAGGTTAACAGAATGTTTAATTACTGTTGATATCTGTAATCACTGAGGTTTTAGAATTTGTTGAGCCAGTTAATGTAAAGAAAGCCTGGCTGTGTTGAACTTGCGTTGCAGTTACACCCCTCTGAACATTATATACAAGGTGAGGAACCTTATATACTGCGGTCTAGATGTGTTTTCCAGGGAAGGTGTTGCTACTTTCAGCAAACTGATGTCAAAGCACATTCTGCACATATTCCAGCAGCATGGCTAGTAAAACTGTTGGGTGCTAAACTGGCCCAGACCAGAGCTGTCAGCCACTGAAAACCTTATGAAACAAAAAATGTGACAAAGGAGGCCTTGAAGTGTTTAGAAAATGAAATCATATATCAAAAAAGCAAAAGGGATGGTATGTTTTCAAAACTACAAGGATTGGTCTCATTGGTG
The DNA here is from genome assembly GCA_015106775.1 of Etroplus canarensis. NCBI lineage: Eukaryota > Metazoa > Chordata > Actinopteri > Cichliformes > Cichlidae > Etroplus > Etroplus canarensis. The sequence goes on along the minus strand of VUQH01035877.1, from coordinate 21,342 downwards.
TTGGTAAAAAATTGTGTAAATTAAGTTTTTATTTATATTTTACTCTGTGTCCCAGCATTTTAAAAGCAGGTTCTATAAGAGTTATTTCAAGATATAACCATGTGCACAATGCTTATGCCAGTGTGACGAAGGACTCCAAACCAACAGAAACCAGCTTGTAAGAAGTAAATCTACTGTCATTATCTTAACTGACACATCAGAATAGATTTCTAATATTTCAAGCATAACATTTGAGTTCAAAAGACATATGACTTGCCTTCATTTTTTTGGTCACATTTTGTTACAGTATTTACCTATACCTCAAGGGATTTCTCTTCAAGATCAAACACCTGATCTGGTTTGATCTTGGAAAGTTGTGCCTGCTTAGTACTTAAGTAGGAGACACCCTAGGAATCCAAGGTGCTGTAAGCTTGGGCGGCATGGTGGCGCGGTGGTTAGTACTGTCACCTCACAGTCAGAAGTTTCTTGGTTCAAACCCTGGCTAGGGTCCCTCTGTGTGGAGTTTGCATTTCCTCTCTGTGCCTACGTGGGTTTTTTCAAGGTACTATGGCTTCCTCCCACAGTTCAAAGACATGCATATCAGGTTTATTGGTGATTCCAAGTTGGCTGTGAATATGAGGTAGATAAAGTACTTGCAGTGTACAGGGACAAAATGCTGTTCGTTAAAATGCAGCTTCTAGTCTGAACCGCTTTCAGTACTCAGTAAGACTAGAAACTTGCTAAATAACTGCAAGTGCATTACTTTTTTGGTGCTGTTAGAAATTTTCATTGTCAAGTGATCACACATTATTGGTTCTAGTTTTATTGCTATTTTCTGAATTTTCTTAATGGCCCACTTGTAATTTTGACATCCACTTCATGCACACACTCACAGGCCAAATTAAGATGCCTCACTTATTTGTACAACTCTTTTTACTTTGCAGAAATGGCCTTCCACAGCTTCTGAGCCACTATGTTAATGTTGGTTAATCTGACTGTGACACATGATTGATAGTCTTTCCCAAGTGTGCAGGATCCAAAGGATTAGCAGTATTTACTTCTAGTAGCATGCTGGGTACCTTGGCTGTAAATGACTGGAATTAATAACCTGCTGACGCCTATGAGACAGCTCTGTTTATGTACAGGCAGAGACATGACAGTCTGCCCTGGACATCGAGTAGTTGTAAAAGTGTCTGCCCTTGTCCAGAAAGGTTTGTGTTTATATGTCACTTATGATGATGGTAATATTCATGTTAGACTAAAATGATTCTTTCTAAATGTATTTTTTTGGCCTTTAGCATTTTTGGGTCATATGCCATATGACTGAGATATTAATAATACAGGATTAGTCCAGTGTTTACATTTCGTCTTCACAATGTATCTGGCTCTCGCTCTCTCTGCTTCTGGCTTTATGCACACCTCCCTTCCTCCCTCTGGCAACCTCTCTCTCTCTCTCTCTCTCTCTCTCACACAGACACGCATTAAGGGGCATGAGAACAGGGTAAATCCTTGACAACTTCAATGAAGCCTCACACAAAGACCAAAACTCGAGGGGGGCGCGAGAGAAATGCAAAACCGTACAGTAGCCTGACCTCCTCCAGCTAACACAGACATGCATGCACCAGATACCGGGCGTGGCCACCTTCCTGCACAAAGCCAGAAATAAAGAACCAAGATATTGCTTTCAGCAGCAAGACCCCTTGGTGACCTTCATTGTCGACCCCAGCATGACCCCATAGTGAGGAAGGAGAGAAGCAAAGCACCCGGTATCACTATACAGGAGTCGAATGCACAGGGACATCACTACAATGGCTAAAAAGGAAGGTGCTGGCTTTGTGTGCTCACAGTAAATCAGTGTGTAGGTGACAGTCCCAGATCTCGGGCCTTTGCACCCACCTTGAAGGCCCGGTGCGCTCATAAGTCAAATAGTTTTCTCCATCTACACTCTCACTATGATTGTAGCCTCAAGTCTTTGGTCATTCATGCATTGTTTCTTAAGCATTTCTCCACAGCTGGGCTGGTTTGTCTGATTCGGGTCAGGTAGAGGTTCATGGCTTCAGGGTGCAATTGTACTCTACTTAAAGCTGAGGAATGTGTCACATCCAGCTTTAATACCAGCTGGGAATGGAAGCTGATCATTTCCAATCTGAAATCCCTTGAAATGATGCCATCCATAAATTATTATCTACGACGTTTGGTGGACTCTGCAGCTGGGTTTGAAAGCAACATAACAACTGAATTATGCTTTGTTTTCACATGCCTCTACGTATACCATCCTTGTACACTAGGCAGACCCCTTCTATCTTAACACAAGAGTAAACAGTTATCTTTTCTGTTTATGCTCTGATATTTAACAGCTAAACCTGTGAGAGTGCTGTATAACCATCGCATAAATCCATCCATCTATCTTTTGTAAGTTTTCTCATGTCTCGCTGTGTTCTGTCCACAGTCGACCTGGAGCACATGAGGACAGTGAAAGCTGATAAACACCAGCGTTTCTGCCAAGAGAACAGCCTCATCAGTCAGTTTGTGTCGGCCAAGACGGGAGATTCGGTTAGTACCAACTGATTTTCAGTAAATCGATAAAAATTTGGAGTGACTGATAAAAATTTACTTTGTTCTGTTTTTCTTATTCTGCTTTTCCCCAGGTGTACCTTTGTTTCCAGAGAGTGGCTGCTGAGATTCTTGGTGTAAAGCTAAACAAAGCAGAACTAGAGCAGTCGCAGGTGAGCCATGATAGAATTGAGGTTTACAAATATGTCTATGCAGCAGCCTTTTAAGCCACAACTCATATGGTTAATTTGCACTTAACCAGCCACTGTTAAATTTGGAATTGATTGATAAGAATAAAAAAATGCTTTTTTAAAAGTTTTTGGTTGGGTTAGTGCCCTTCACGCCTGGCATTACGTGAAATGTTGTGCCTGTGCTTAAGGGAGGTCACAGAGAGTGTGTTAGGTCAATGGAGGTCACCACGCACTGTATACGACTTTTTTTGTGTAAACATGAGTTTGCTACGTCTGCCTTCTGTGATGGTATACCTGCCACTGACACTTCCCATCTGTAAATACACCCACATTGACCACATTAATGCGTGAAGTCAGAGGTTAAAGGTAGGCAGTCTTTGGGGTGAGCAGGTTAGGAATGGCTGTCTGATTTATTTGCTTTATCTCCCACCGTTTTTGGACAAAGCGGGGTCTCGGCTTGCCAGCCAGTCCAAGGTGCCCAATAGTGGCAGCTGTAGGATTTACAAGGTCACCTCCCCCAGAAGCATTAATCCTGAGTCTGATATGACCTGCCGGAGCCACACTGGCTGGGTAGTGGTTGATGAGCCTGAGGGGCTACAGAGAGGTCAGGACCCCCAGAGAAGGGAGAGCATGTAGGGGAAAGACTGGCCGAATTCTCAAGCTCCACTCCAGTCATTAACACTGCTGCTGAAAATGACTGCAGGCCAATGTAACTGTCCATCTACTTTCTGTATTCACCCCTCCCTTGTTAGTTCTGTCAGTAAAGCAAAGTGCTTTAATCCAGGCTAATCAAGCTGGTTGAGTGGCTGGATCCAGTTTGCACTTCATAAAGAAAGGGAAAGCCTTGCTGACAGAAATGCATAACACACAATAAGGAAGAAAAAATTATCGCTTTGTGTAAGCCAAAGTGCCAAATGATAAGGCATAACATTAGTAGTGAGTTTATAATACTGAACATTTATAAAATGTCAGTTATTGGCAGTATTGCATGATTGTGTTGTCATGTTTGCATTAACAGTAGATTTTCAACAACAAGCAAAGCGTTATCAGGAAGTTCCAGAAATATAATTTAAATCAGGCAAAGTACATTTTCTTTTAATTGTGAGGATTTTTTAAAAACACACACTTTCAGTGGACACTTTGTAGTGATAATATCCAAAAGTATTAAGTATTTAGAAAATGCTAATCACAGTCTCTCAGAGCCTGAATTGATATTTTCTGTAGTCATTCTTACAAGGCAAAATAATTTTTGAAATGGGAAAGAATGGATACGGAAGTGTGGCCTGAGCGGGTCATGGCTCTGGGTGTAGCTGTGGGGTGAGCAGAGTGTCATTATCAGCTGTCACGTTGAGAGAGCTGAACATGAGGGTCACAACCCCCGACAGTATTATATCTGCCTGGCAGCCTGCTCCGTCATGGTCCTCTGTCTGTTAGATCAGATAGCGAAGCCACGGATCACTCACCAACTCCGACACCAGGTTTCGGCAGATCGTTAATCAGACAGCCAACCAGGGCCTGGTATTCAGCACAAGGTTCAGCTTAGCCTTTCACGCCATTATGAACAAACTTTGCCTAACAGAATATGTATCTTTAAGTCCCAGTTTTAAAAATACAGCTTCAATGTTCTTTACATTCTTGCAAATAATAGCTGTGAGAATTTCACATTGATCAGAAAGCTTGAATAAAGTTGCTAAAGAACACAGAGGAACAAATACAGCCTATTATCACATCACTGACAGGTATTTTTTTGTCTCGATTACAGAGCAGCAACATCAATAATGGACACTGATGGACACTGGAAGGAAAAATTTGTTCTATATTCAGCATACCAAACACATTTCCTCTCTTTTATATTGATTAAAAGTGATCATTTTTAGGTTTTGGAGCTTTTATAGGACAAGCCACCAATTTAAAATATTGCAGGTCTAAAAACTGGCTGTGGACATTGACCCTCTGTCAGAACATTTTCAATATCAATAATGAAAGTGATGATTAGTTGCAGCCTTGATTTGGAGTGTTTTAAGGTTGTTCCTTTTGTGTGATTTAGCTTGTTTATTTAAAATACTGTAGTGGGGCCAAGATTTTGGATTAAAGATTGCTGACTAAGCCATGTGTGTTAGGTGCACTGATGGCACGCTTCACTTTTTTCCATCTGTTTTAATGCCTTTCATTTGTAGCATTCCTTGATTCATCCTTTCTCATCCACTTTCTCATCCACTCTTTCTCTTTGCTTGATCTTCTCATGCTCATCCTCTTTCATGACTTCGTAATTTGTCCCTTTCCTGTTTTCTTTTAAATTTTTTTTCCTGTCTTCCATTTGTCCACTGCTCTGACGCACTGAACTTGCTCAGAGGATTGTGAAGGCTGAGCTGGTGGACTACCCACAGGATGAAGGCCCAATTAGACAAGAGAATTCCCAGCAAAGCAAAATCTGTTCGGTTCAGTAGCAGGAAGTATGTTTCTACAGTTACGCAGATGTAGATCTATTATAAAGCTGTTGCTTTGTAGGTATAGCAGTCATTAGCAGTAGTGGTAATTGTTATCTGCTTCCTGTGTTTCAGATTTTAACCCTAGAAAGTAGAGCAATAAGAATAATAGAGCCTAAAGACACCTCTATGGTAGTGTTACCATAGAGTCCACAGTATTTATGCTGTCTTAGGAATCTAAGCTATGTGTTTTTGGTCAGTGGGATGTAATGAGAAAAACCTCCATTATGGTAACAGACATGACTCCAGTCTGACCTTTGCCTTCTTCCTGATGGACTTGGGGCAGAAGTGCACGAACATTGTGAAGAGTAACTTCAGTCATAAAATGAATTTTTACCCATGTATCAATAACTGTTAAGAAACAGTTCAGCAGCTATATAGATATGTTTAGTCACTTTATTACTGTGAGTAGAAGAGTCGAGATTCCCCTAGTTTTACAGACTATGGGTGTATATTTTATTCAAACTTAAAGGTTAGCTGTTTCCTGTTTACAATCTTTATGCTAAGCTAAGGTAACAAGCTGTTGACTGAAGCTTCATATTTCTTGTTCAGAGATAAATAATGCAGTTAGGTCCTTAAGTTTTGGGGACAATGGCTTATATTTTCGTAGTTTTGTGTATGTAAACTCCCACAGTGGATTTTAAATCAAGCAGTCAAAATGTAATTGATGTTTAGACTTTCAGCTTTAAAATAAGAAGATTTACAAAAGAAATGCATTAATTGCTCAGGAGTTACAGCTAGTTTTATACACAGTCCCCCACTTTTCACGGTCTGCCAGGACTTTACTTTAGCAGCCTTCAGTTGCTGCTTGTTTGTGGGTCTCTCTACCTTCAGTTTTGTCTTCAGTGACTGAAAAGTGGCTCTATTGGGTTGAGAACAGGTGACTGATGTTTCCATTGAAGAATATCCCATTTCTTTGCCTCGAGAAACTCTTGAGTTGCTTTTGCAGTATGCTTTGGGTCATTATCCATTTGTGCTGTGAAGTGTTGTCTGATCAGTTTTGCAGCATTTGGCTGAATCTGAGTAGAGAGTATAGCCCTGTACACATCAGAATTCATCCTGCTATTTTTTATCAGCAGTCACATCATCAGTAAAAGAAAAACAGTGACCCAGGTTCTCTGGCAGTCATACATGCCCATGCCATAGCATTGCCTCCACGTTAGACAGATGATGTGGTTGTCAGCTGTCGCATTACTTTTAATCCTCTGAAAATGGGGGACAATGTATAAAAATGTCTGTAATTCATTAAAGTCAATGCAATTCTTTTATTAAACCCCTAGAATGAGATAGTGGATACAAGTGTCCGAAATGAGCTTTCTCCACAGGGTTGCTGGACTCACATTAGAGATAGGGTGAGGAACATCTGGGAGAAACTCAGAGTAGAGCTGCTGTTCTCTCACATTGAAAGGAGCCAGTTGAAGTGGTTCGGGCATCTGATCAGGATGCCTCCTGGACGCTTCTCACTTGAGGTGTTTTGGGCACGTCCCTCTGGGAGGAGACCCCAAGGAAGACCCAGGACACGCTGGAGAGACTATGTCTCCCAGCTAGTCTGGGAACGCCTTGGTGTCCCCCCTAAAGAGCTGGACAAGGTGGCTGGGGAGAGGAAAGCCTGGGCTTCTCTGTTCAAACTGCTGCGTCCACGACCTGGACCCCCAGAAAGGCGCTGGACGATGGATGGATGGACGGACGGATGGATGACATTCAAGCTGAATGTCTGCACTCTCAATCACATTTTGACTGTTAGATTTAAAACCTACAGTGGTGGTTTACAGTGACAAAATTATAAAATATGTGTCCAAATACTTATAGACCTAACTGTATCTTCATATCATACTATCTGCAAGAAAGCACTTAATTACCCAAGATTGCAGTCAATAAAGCTTTTCAGGCTCATTCCCTGTGTATTTTCTGACGCTCTGTGAAATATATGGGACTTAATGTATTGAATGCAGGTTACCGGTGCTTCCTTTAAAATGAAACTGCTTTTAAACTCGCCTGTTCATCTGTATTTCCATCTTTTCAGCGTGTGGTGAAAGCGGACATTGTGAATTACAGTCAGGACACCGTGGCCAGGACAGTCAACCCCCCCCGCAGCTCCATGTGTGTGGTGCAGTGAATCCCCTCCAACACACACACAAACATACAGAGATTTAAACTTGTTTACAATCAGTATTCCTTCTTTGTAATTTTTGGGGTGACTGGATGAAAAGTATCAGAGTTCCTCTGTCAGGGTGAAATAAAGAACAGACTGTGTGGTTTCAAGGCCTTGGCCTGTAGTTCGGATATTTTACAGGAATAATTTCATGGGTGGTTCACCAAAAAGGGTACAGGACCTCTCTCGCTCTAATTCTTTTTGTTTTTTCCAAGTTCACATGCAGCTATCTTTTTATTTCTAAGATTCATCTTGAATATATATTTAAAAATGTCTCTAAAAGCTGTTACTTCATTTATATTAGTATGAAGCTGGTTATACAATCTGCTTATTGAGAATATTTTTATATGTAGGCATATTTTCCTCTGCAATTGCTGTTAGGGGCATTTGTTTTAAACAATAACACCTGTTTAATCTGTCGCTGCAAAGTGGAAAGAGTTCATGGGTAAACAGGGAACATGAAACCAAATGTGATTTTCTGATTTTCTTTTATGTCTGTGGTGCTCATCAGTTGAACACAAGGGAAATAGGTGTTAAAAATGCTGTAGGCAGTGGAGTGAAATGAATCTCTGCTTTCTGTTTGCCAATTAGGGGCCTCGACTAGCAGTGACGTGACGTGAACCCTGTTCTTTTATCTTACATAGAAATATTTTAATACTTAAATTAAGATTTACAGTTTCCAATTTTTATTCTTTAGATTAAATCCTAAAGTGATGTACATCTGTTTAAATAGTATCTGTTCTCCAGATATATCCAGTAGAGTCTATAATCCACTCTGATAATTTAGATTTATATTTTAATCATTTTTTTAATGATAGAGTTACGCTAGATTAATATGACTGAAGAGGACTTGAGTATCAAGCTGAGTATGAGCTGAAATCTACAATATTTTAGAATTCTCTGCGTAGCCTTTTTGTGCATTATAGCACAGACTTTGCATAAAAGGCTTCATTTCAAGAAACTGTTCTTTAGCTTGTGTGAATGAGATATGATCAGTTTTGTCAGAGTAGTTTCTGCATGGTAGTAGATATTGTCATGATGGGATATAATGTGATGTTCACCAAACAAAACAGCCACCATGTGCATGTAAAATATGTATTTGTACACTAAAAGAAACCCCTGCTCAATTTCAAAGCTGCTTTCAGTGATTACAACTCATCATAAAACATTATTGTAAATTCACAACATCTTAACAAAATGTACTCTTTTGAAAAAGAAGAATGTACTGTTAAAAGGGAATACTAAGCTATACACGGACACAGGTTTGTGTTTCTAAATAAATGCTACATGGAAAAATCTGATTTGTGTAGTGCGTCTGTTTGTGAATTTTCTGTTTAGTAATTAATCCTCTAAAGCCTCTGTAGGTCTTGCAAATGTACATGTATCAGTGCTCAAAGTGGGAATTTGGTTGCAAGTCTGGACTTAAAGTCAGAGCAGAAAGGACTATTTATATTTAGGACATTTAATGTTTCCCAGTGGGAAAGTGTCCGTTTTTAGCAATAACTTAAACCAAAACTAAAGAGTTTTATTACACTTTTCCTACAAAACTTTCCTTTGCCTTCAGGACTGCCTTAATTTTTCATGGCATAGATGCAACAAAGTGCTGGAAACTTTCCACAGAGATTTTGGTCTATGCTGACATCATACTATCACACAGATACAGATTGGTCGGCTGCACATCCATGATGCGAATCTTCGCTCCCTTCACATCCCAAAGGTGCTATCTTGGATTGAAATGTGGTGATTGTGGAGGCCATTTGAGTGCAGTGAACTCATTGTCATGTGCAAGAAACAAGTTTGAGGTGATTTGAGCTTTGTGGCATCCATGTTTTTTGCTGGAAGCACAAATCTATTTTCCATATCTTTATGATCACAAATTTATGTGGTCATAAAGATATGGACATGGTTAGCATTAATACTCATGTAGGCTGTGGCGTTTAGACAACGCTCAATTTGTACTAAGAGGCCTGAAGTATACCAACAATATATCCTCCACACCATTACATGTTCCGAATTTTCATGTTGTTTTACGCCAAATTCTGGACCTACCATCCAAATGTCACAGGAGTAAACGAGATACATGAGTCAAGGCAACATTTTTCCAATCTTTTGTTGTCCAATTTTAATGAGCCCATGTGATTTGTAGCCTGTTTCCTTTCCTTAGATTAGGGGAGTGGCATCCTGTTTGGTTTTCTGCTGTAGTAACCCATCTGCTTCAAGGTTTGATGTGCTGTCCATTCAGAGACGCTCTTCTGCATACCTTGGTTATAATGATTGGTTGTTTAGGTTCCTGTGGCCTTCCAGTCAGTTGGAAGCAGTCTTGCCATTCTCCTCTGACCTCTGGCATCAACAAGGAATTTTTTTTTCTTCCAGAGAACTGCCACTCAATGGATGTTTTTTCTTTTCAGACCATTCTCCGTAAACCCTAGAGATAGTTGTGTGGGAAAATCCCAGTAGATCCGCAGTTTCTGAATACTCAGAAGCCCGTCTGGCACCAAGAACCAACACCACACCTTTCTTCCCCATTCTGATGCTCTGTTTGAACTGCAGCAGGTCATCTTGACCATGTCTACATGCCTGGATGCACTGAGCTGCTGCATGTGAGCGACTCATTAGATATTTGCGTAAACAAGCAGTTGAATGCTGTACCTAAGGAAGTGGCTGGTGAGTGTATACTGGTACAATGGTGCTCTTATTAAACATGGTTGAACTTTCAAACAGCGTTGTTGTATGTGCAAATAATCTCTGTGAGCCTAAAGCTCAGACTTCAGACTGCTCTGAATGTTAGGTTTCTAATGGTTCTTTTTCTGCTCTTGTCTCTGTATGATTTAAATGGAAGGGGAAATCCTTAGTATGGTCTTCTAAGGCACACAGCTCTGTGAGCACAGAAGTCCAACCTTTTGGGGCAGCCAAAGAAAAAGAAAAAAAAAACTGGCTTAAAGGAAGAAGAACCAAAACCTGCTCGTTTCCAACACAGGATGGACGAAGAGGCTGAACTACAACCCTGTATAAGGTAGATAGAGATTATTTGAAACTACATAATGCTAAAGCAACTCTGAGCACAAGAATGATAATATGGAGCTGGAAATGAACTATATATCCCAATGCGTAGCTAGTCTTCCACTAAAACTGTGATATAGTGATAATAGTTATTTTAGGTTTTCATCATTTGTACTTTGGCTCAAATTACTGTGAAAATACTGCATTCTGTGTGGTATTAAAATTTAATTAGCTCCACCCTGCAGGAACCCTGAATTAGCAAATGATGTGGGTTTGAGGAGAATATTTTTACTACAAAATGAGCTATCCGAACGTGTGCAGACATTCCCATTACTCAGTCTTTGTTGGTTGCCACATTTAGATCTTGGTGTCAGTGTAATTTTCCCCCTTATTCTGCTAACAGAAACCAATAGGAACACACCCTGGAGGTGCTCATACGAACGGCAGATGATGAGAACAAGACTACTGCTGATGAGGACATTACACATTAAGGATCCATGTGTTGAAATTTAAGCATGAGGATGAAACTTGAACACCCCAGAGATCCTCATCTCTACAGACTAACCTAAGTCTCTGGTAGCTAATGAGCCGCCTGGTCTTTGTTCACTAAATCTTCACTGAATCGGCCCCTAAATCCACTCTGGAGAGATGATACAAACGGCTTTATTAATGGTTGTAAGCTGTATCAATTAATCACTTAAGTAGTCTGACCTTGCTGTTACACCATTGTTAACCCTAGTGCTGCCAGCTATACGACCAGCTAGAAGAGCGGGAATGAATAAAAACACCAGAAGTGATCAAGATATAGACCATCGGCAGTACACAAAACTTATCTGGGACATCAGTATATTGAGGTCCTGCAGTACTAGGGTTAAGATGGATCTGGTTTAGCCTTTTTTTTTTGTTGAGTCAGAGTCAGTAAATCCTCTGATCTATTAAGAAGGATTAAGTCGAAACCACCAAGACAAACAAAACAGACACTGCATCTACACAGGATACGTTCCATTTTCTCTTCTTCCAGGTGTTGTTAAGTGTGACTGTGGTGCAGAGCTCCCACAAAACACTGTGTCTTAAAGGAGAGAGTGAGGCAGCCCAGCTGGGGTCATTCTAACGCACTCGCATTGTTTCGCTTGAGTGGATGTCTTAGGAATTGTCTCTGTTGAATTTTTGCCAAGAGCTGTCACCGTCGCTGACAGGCAAGACATGCCCTTGGCTTTACTGCTGTTTAGACAGGTGTTTTTGCAAAGAAAACAACAGCAGCACGTTTCCAGCTTAGACGTTCACAACAGCAACGTTCCCCTAAAGACTGAGGGAAAGAAAATCACTGTGTGGATAATGCCTGAGAGGGGTGAGGCCTTTGACAGATAGGCAAAAGTCAAGGGCGATTTGCATCAAAATGAATTTGTCTACCTGTTTCCTCCATAGCTGCATGTGAATCATTTTGTGTGTTATTTGGTTTGGGTGTTTGCTCACTTTCCATTTGGGTACACATACCAGTGAAGATCCAGAAGTAAACAGGCTAACTGGACGATGTATTTGTTGGTATTTTGTTAACCACTCTGACACTTTAAATTTGCTCAGTACTTTGTCGTCTCAGACTAAGTTTTGGTCCTTTGCGAAACCAAAACACTTCTTTTCAGTGGGCACAAGTCCTGCTTTTTTTTTTTGTATTTCTCTTTCCTCTTCCTACCCGTCTGTGTTTCTCATCGCCAAAACTCTGTGATGACAGTCTCAAAAAACCACACATGACAAGCTGGTAAGAGGGCCATAGTTGTGGGCTGTGCTCTTTTTTTGTGTGGGCAGAACGGGGCCAACACCCTCATGATTACCCACTCACCCTCTTCCGTTTTCCACCTGTGCAGAGTGCCAGACCCACAGCATTGAGGGAGTAGGCAGGACTGAGTCAACCTTCTCTGATGAGCTCCAGTCCCCCTGGTCCCCACACTGGCTCCTATTCTCTGCCGCTGTGCACTGGGCCTGCCAGCAGCAACTGGAGTGACAGGCAAGACAAGGCAGGGCTTACGCTGGGACAGAGCTGGCATCCATTTGTTCAGAGCCTTGATGTGAGCCAGCAGTGCTTAGTTCCCAGGGTACTTGGGAGGATTGCTCTTCTGTTTTCTGTGTGTTGGTAGATTGTGATCTGAGAGCTCTGTTTGTCTCATTTGCAGCTTGTGCAGACAGACGGGACTGTCCTGGTAGGTGCCGTGTGTCTGCTCCAGCCAAGAGGAACATGATTTATTTTAGGGCCAAGGATGTGGGCATTCAGAGGGGTCATATTTATAGTCTGTTGGTCTGGTGAGAAGACGACCTGCCAGTAAAAGCAGAGATTCTGAAAAAGAGGCACGGGGGGACAGAAAACTGAAAGTCTTTCTCTCTTTACAGAGGCCATGGATGATTGCTATTTTCAGTGGGGTGTAGTGAATGGCACTTAAAACTAAATAGCTTACGTATTGGATTTTAGATTGGGATTTTAGAGAGGAGGAGTGAAAACAGAGCAATAAAAAGACAAGAGATTATATACAGGGCAAATCTTTTGATGTAACCAAAAGAAAAACTAAAATAGGTAGTTTAACCAGAACAATTAAAAATGCCTGATAACCCCGACGGAGTCCACAAGTTTATACTGCAAGTGTTGCTTGATCTCTAACTTCTTCACTTAAAATGCCTCTCAGATTATTAATAAAAAGTACAGATACAATCTTTCAAGCGTCTTATACCACATTCCTGTAGGTGGCTTGGAAAAGTTTGTTATTCATAAGCAGTAAAGTGAATCCCAACTGTGGCCCAATGTGACAGCAAAAACGGTCATCTACAGAAACTTGTTAAACTACTCCTTTATGTGAATGATCCTGCATTCCTTTTTTTAAAAAAACTGACATAGATCTTTGCATGATAAATCATAATAAATTATTTCCATGCAGTTGGATACTTGTAAAATGTGCACATAAAGTGCTCTTTTAAATTAAAAAGCAATGATAGCTGGATATCACACCTGCAGGACTGTGGTGACTCAGGACAGTTGTCTGAGACTGGCCATCTCCCGTGGACTCAGAGCAGGATAAAGTGAAATGACTCCTCTGAGATTATGCTTGTGTTTGTTGATGTAATGTTATCTGTGGCTGTAAGGCCTGAAGCCATGGAACCTGGGTTAATAGTGGGACAAGAGAACATGCAAACTCCACACAGAAAGGCAGAAAGGTTTGAACAAAGAACTTTGTTTTCCAGCTGACTATTTGATTAATCAACCTAACATTTGAACTCTCTTGTACTGTTAGCTTGGATGATACTGATACTGTAAAAGTCTCTAGGTGGTGTCAGATTTATGCTGGTGAAAAAACAGTCCTGAAACTATTAATGAGTTACAGTCCTGGGATAAAAGACGTTTTTACAGGACTCTATGCAGTCCTGTGAAAACTACATACACCCCTACTTCATCCACAGGAATTATGAGGGTAAGTGGCAGTCAGATGCTGCTAAAAAAATTCACATCATTAACTGATCATCAGCCGGTGTGACCACCTCTGTGAAAGCTTTTAGCAGTTTGCTGGTCTGGAGCATTCAGATGTGTGTTAACACAGTACCACAATCTTCCCAGGAGTGTACATGCCAGCAAATTTACTTCAAGGTCAGAAAGTGCATTGCTCATGAAACTGCAAAAACCCAAGAGCTACAACTCAGACTCTACAGGCCTCAGTTAGCATGTTAAAGTTCAGGACAATACAATCAGTAAAAGACTGAACAAGTAAGACTTGTTTGGAAGGTTTGCCTGGTGAAAGCCCCTTTTCTCTAAAAGGAACACAGCAGCATGACTTAGGTTTGCAGAGTTTCATCTGAACAAACAATGAGACTTCAGGAACAATGTCCTGTGGAGAGATGAGACCAAAGTGGAGATGTTTGGCTGAAATGCACAGCACCACATTTGGCAAAAACCAAACACAGCATATCTGCCCAAACACCTCATACTAAACTGTGAAGCACAGTGGTGGATTGATGATTTGGGCTTATTTTGTAGCAACAGGACCTGGACACCTTACAGTCATTGAGTTGACCGTGAAGTCCTCTGCATACCAAAGTATTCTAGAGTCAAATGAGAGGCCATCGGTTTGATAAAGTTTGGCTGAAACTGGGTCATTTGGCACAACAGTGACCCCAAGCATACCAGCAAACAGTATGGTTGAAAAAGAAAAGAATTAAGGTGTTGCAATGGCCCAGTCAAAGTCCTGACCTCAACCTGACTAAAAATGCTGTGGTGGGGTCTTAAGAGAGCTGTGCCAGTGCCTGCAAACTTCAGAATCAGAATCAGAATACATTAATCCCCGGGGGGGAAATTACAACATTGTTTCATTGAACAGAAACAATGTTGGAAAGAAGAGTGGGCCAAAATTCAATTAGAATCAAAATCCAACAGAAAACCAGTATTTCAAGTCATTGCTGCTAAAGGTATGTAGTTCTAAAAGCTACTGAGTCATGGGGTGTACTTAGTTTTCCACAGGACTGCATAGATTCCTGTGAAAACTCTCTTTTTCACATGACTATATTTAAAGCATATGCATTTCATCTTACTCTAAATATAAATATTTTCAAAACTTCTCAGTGTGTTTGTGATCCCAGATTGCCAGCTGTGTTTCTTCTTTGTCTCGTGACTCTAATTATAGGCCTGTCTTACTCAAACACTGTGAGAGCAGCATGCATACTACATGTGTGCACATCATAACAAATTTCAGAGGCTGTCTCTTTCCCAAAGAACATATGATTAATAAAGGTGGCCTTTTCAGTGCTGATAATTGAGACCTCCCCTGACTTGCAGGTTTGTATAGCTCATATGTTTGATAAAGGATCTGCTCAGTCAGAAGAAAACAATGATATCATCATGTAAAAATGACAGTAATGATCTAGCACCTACCCTCTTCAAGCTTGTGCCATCCTTCAACAAAGAGATAGTGAATGGGTGGGGCCAGAGTTGGGTGTCAGTACTTACCGCATCTGTTGGAAGATAAATATACATAAAAGAGTTAATAATCACAGTGAAAATATAAGGAGGGTGGTGGATTACAGAGCCATTACTCAACTCTGCTTCTCTCTGTCTCATTTGCTTTGTAATATCTCCCTCATTGTTCCCTGAAATACTTTGGATACAAAACCTGATATGAGAGCCATTCAGTTTTTTTAAGTGCTATTCATCACAGACCACTGAAAATAGCATTTATCCAGAGATGACTCTTTAAGGGTTTTGAAAAGACTACTTAGGAGATGCTACAGTGTTTGAGGTGCTGAAAAGTATGAATATACCTGTACTTTTTCCACTGTGGAATGTTTTGAGGTGGGGAAGTTTGGCTTTACAATTGAATTGGAGGAAGAAATGACTACAGCCAAAATGAATTGAGCATTATTGGTAATTACAGAGGACATATCCCTTCTGGATTTGTGCAAGTATGCTAATTCCATGTTGATCTCTGCCACAAATTATGTCCCATTGAACACGCGACAGAGTGGAACTTTTCACTCCACATTTGACTGGAAAATTCATTCAGCACGAAGCCTTAAAAAACAAGTCTCTTGTTCAGGTCTCAGTGGAGAAACAATAGTGTGTGAAGATGGCATATAACACAGTACAAGTCAGTGTTTATTGACATCCATGAGTGACTGCTTCAGGTGTTCGCGTCTCTACAGGGACGACAGCTCAAACTTAGAAATTCTGTTCGGCTGGGATAAACATATGTGGTCTGTCTATCCTGCCTCTTTCCAAAGAACAAAAGGCGCAGGAATATGACTTCTTTCCACCAGGTGTCTTTGGGAATGGCGTGCCTCATGATTTGTACAGAGGGCGGATATCATCAGTGAACCTTGACAGTGTCAACTTTTCACAAATCAAGAAAAACGGCTTATTTTTAGCTCGACGGCAAATGAATTTCTCGTGTTATCCGAAGGGATTTGAAAGCGTTTCATATGGTCAGACAGTATTGTGATCTCAAAGAAGATGAATAAACAGAACGCTACATTTATCTGAACCTAACATGTAATATGTGAAGGTGATGAGATTTTGTACAATGCTTGATAAATTAGACAAAAAAAATCACTTCTGTCCATTCATCTCTGAGAATTATATAACCGGGTCATCACAACATCTGATGGATGACACACTGGAACCCAACCAATGATAGCTTGCCAGATTTCACGACTTGACCCTGACACCTGACAACATATGCATCTGTGGTTAATGAATAGAATCTAGACACATTCATCATAACTTGGGTGGTGAAAATGGTTCTGACTTTTGCTTTCCCATTTTGTAAAAAATAGGTTTTGGTTAGTAAAAAGGAAAATGGAAAGATTGTGACCAAAAAATGGCACAAAAAAGTCCAGGTTCAGGCACTTAATGTAGGTTTGAACAAGTAATGCAAGTCCTTTATTTCAGGGTTCCAGAGACATTAAACATACACCCACTCCATTAGGTAGACCTGGTCAGTTGCTCATTGGCAAAAATATCTAATCAGCCAATCACATGACAGCAACACAGTGCATGCCATGTAAGCATGGTCAAAACAACCTGCTGAAATTCAAACAGAGCATCAGGATGGGGGCGAGAAATGTGATTTAAATGGCTGTGAATGTGGCATGGTTGTTGGTGGCAGACAGACTGGTCTAAGTATTTCAGAGACTGCTGATCTACTGGGATTTTCCCACACAACCATCTCTAGGGAGAATGGTACTAAAGAGAGAAAACAATCAGTGAGCTGCATTTTTCAGGGAGAAAATGCCTTGTTGGTGCCAGAGGTCAGAGGAGAATGGCAGACTAGTTTGAGCTAACAACCAGGGTAAGAAGAAGAGCATCTCTGAATGTTTTAGGAACAGAAGACCACTCCAGGTGTCCCTCCTATCAGTGAAGAACAGAAAACTGAGGCTTGTCCAAATTTGACAACAGAAGATCGAAAAATCCTGCCTAGTCTCATGAGTCTTATTTTCTGCTGTGACATTGAGTCAAAATTTGGCTTAAATAACATGAAAACATGGATTTATCCTATCATTGGTTCAGGCTGGTGGTGGTGTAATGTTGTGGGGAATATTTTCTTTACACACTTTGGGCCCCTTAGTATTAACTGAGCGTCGTTTATACACCACAGACTACCAGAGTATTGTTGCTGACCAAATCCATCCCCTTATGGCCACAATGATATTTGCTTCCAGCAGCATAACACATCATGTCACAAAGCTCAGATCATCTCAAACTTGTTTCTTGTACATGACAGTGAATTCACTGTACTCAAATGGCCTCCCCAGTCACCACATTTCAATCCAATAAAGCACCTTTGGGATATGGTGGAATGGGAAATTCACATCATGGATGTGCAGCTGACAAATCTGCAGCAGCTGTGTGATGCTATTATGTCAATATGGAGCAAATTCTCTGAGGAATGTTTCCAGCAACTTTTGAATCTATGCCACAAAGAATTAAGGCAGTTCTGAAGGCAAAAGGGGTTCAACCTGGTGCTAGTGAGGTGTACCTAATAAAGTGGCCAGTGAATATACCAACGTATATAAACTTGAGCCTTCTTTAGAGTGTAAAAATGCAAAGAAACTCCCTTCACTCAATGCCTGAGTACATACATGATTTTCTTTCTTGGCAATGGTGAGCACATGCAATATTTCTCTGGCCTATAAGGGTATCACACAGGACTTATAAATTACAACATCTGGTGTCCTTAAGGGCGCCGATCAAGCATGCCTCTCTTTGTTTGATGCATTTTATTTTGTCCTCATCCCTGGCATCAAAGCTGACAGCTTCAATACCTGACACTGTTTGGGTGTTACTGTAGGTTCGTGTGGATTTGGGACATGTTAAGCATGTTCTTACTGCACTAATTTTTATCTTTCACAAAACTACAGGGTGACTCAATGACAGTTAAGTAGTCTTTGGTGGTTGCTGTCCCATTCATTGATGCTGAAAAGAGCGGTCCATTCCTAAAGACCAAAAACTTTCATTTAATCATTTAATATTGTAGTACTGTATTGTCACTTCTTTGTTCACATAGAAGCTGTGAACAAAGATCCTTAGTTGATTGTTTGTTTAGATCCTTTGGCATTTCTGTTTTGTCCAATGTTAAACCCAATATAACCTCGAATAAGTTGCCAATTGGCAGCTTTTGGATTCATAGTGGCCATTTGTTAGACTGATGGTGGCCGGGCAGAGAAACCCAAGTTTAGGATTATGGCTGCACTGCATATGTGCATGCAGAGGGTGAAACTGCACCCATGGGGGTGTTAAATTTGGTGTAATGCCCCTGAACTGAGGATGCCAAATGCTTGCGTGTTCCGTTAAATACTTGGTGTCTGTAGAATGAAATGAAATGTCATTGTGCTTTACATGTTGTAGAGGTTGCCAAAGTACGTGAGAGAGGCTAAACAAGAGGCTAAACAATTCTAATATATCTTTCTGTCAGTGTTGTCAGACCTCTTAGATGCTGTGTACAGTCTCTGTGACACATTTAAAAACTGGAATAATATTGCTACCTTTCCTCCTGATCCCCTTTGTCTGTAGGATCAGGTATCTGACTGACATCATGAGGTTTGATCTTGGCATGAGTGGACAAAGCAGTATGATCTGGAAAGTCCAGGTTAAGCAAGAGTTTTAAGCATTTTAAGTTGTATCAGACAGCTATAGAGGATTATATGACTCTGGAATGTTATGGGAGCAACCACTTTATCTTTCATCACATTGCTTGTGAGGTAAACTGTGGTAAGCTTGATTTTACAAAGTTATCCACCAGCCAGTGTTTTTTCCCACTAAAATGAATGAGAGAGAGCTGCGTTTTGTCAGTCAGAGAGCAACCAAATTCTGCTTTAGAGCCGTGTCCTTCTGCAGCTGGAAGGAATTCCATGTCTTGCTGAAGGGCACCTCAGCAGGGTGGATTTTGGCTGTCAAGGGGAATTGAGCCGAGACCGTCTGGCTGAAGCACCGTGACACCAATCACAACACCACCCCGCTGGTTCAGCCAAAAACAATATATAGCTGAATGGGGGACTTGCACGATACAGAGCAGTGCCGAAATGTTCGAATCAAAGAATATTTCTTGCAGTGTTTGAAAGAAATGTCCCACGACAGTGCCTGGGCCATTTCTTTCTGGTAACAGACAATGTTCTCTCGCTGGATTGCCAGTAAGAAACTTGTATGATGGAAAAAGTGGCTGGTTCATATTGAGACGCACGAAAGCGCTGATATAATGCGAGGTGACGTTAGAATTCCTTTCTCTGTCCAACACAATGTGGGCAGTGTGGAAAACCTGGATGGTGTGACTTTTTTCAGAGAATCCATCACAGCATCACAAACTCTGCAGGTCTCACTTATAGCACACAGCAGTGTTAATCAAAACCAGCCCGTTCTGGGGGCTCAAAGGTCATCAGCCAAGGAGAGGAAATTATTGATGGAAATAAAGGTGCTGGACTGCCCCAGTGGCTCCATCTTACCCTTATTTGCTAGATGTAGAGTCTCTAGACAGGCTGCGTTATGAACAAGGCAGAGTTGTTCACATCTGATTTAAGGGCTGCTTTTGTCATGACTTGCGCCAAAGAAGGGCTCATGCTTTCATTGGCTGTTTAGTCTATTTCCATTTCTTGACCTGCATTGAATGTCCACTAAAAGTTAATAAGTCTTTAATGTTTTCCTACTTTGAAAATTGCCTATGGACAGAGTGGAGCCTGTGATTTACTGACTTCAGTTGTTTGAGCTTCACGTCAAGAATTTTTTTCCCCCTTCATATTAAAACATATGAAATCACTTACAAGTTGCTACTAATTCATAGTGATCTGTCAAACTGTTCTAATAGAGACGTGGAGTCATTACAGAATGTGATGACATTGCGTGTGTGTGAGGTATGCCGGGCAGTTGTAATTTGGAAAGAGAATTGCCATAGAGAAAAGTGTCACAAAAGAAGAAAGGGACCCATGGGGGTCAAGTTCCCGTGAGCAGGCTGTTGGGTGAAGTGTCTGGTGATTGCCAAGCTGTTCTGAAGACACTGCTGGACAGGGAGGTGAGAGGCAGGTTAATTACTATACTGAGAGGGAAGGGTGAGATGCTTTACATAGCCTTTTGTGTCCTGTGGTCTTGGGTTTCCAGCACAGAGAGGTGTGAGCAAAGGGTGCTGGAAGATGGCAAAGGGTAACGCTGCATGGGCCAGTTCCATCCTAAAGTCGCCACATCGATCACCAGATGACAGGAGCTACAAGTCCCGTGTGAAAAACATGCCGTCACAGTATCATTCATACTGTTACAACATGCATGCATGCACGAACCCCGAGAAGGACAACACATATAGTAATTGGGCTGAATTTCCATTTATGTTTGAGGATGGCATTTTACCTGAATCTCAGTGGCATTCAATTTTTATGTTGTTTTTAGTTGACACAGAGGCTGCAGTAGCTGGTGCCTTAAAACATTTGTCTTGCCAGAGGCAGCTGCGGAGTTGGGTGGTCGTTGCCATTCACATGTAAGGGGTGTGCATACAAAATCTTTTTTCTCAAGGCAGGCATACATTTCTTGTTGTGTCCAACTGGAGAGCTATGTTTCTACCAACTGGGGCTGCCAGAAACTGCAGTTCCTCTATTGGCTACTTGAGGTGAGCTCCAAAAGAAAGTCAATCCCTACAGACTTCCATGGTAAAATGCCCAAATTTACAGCATTAAAAAGCACATTTTACATACAGATGGAAAAAAAAAAACTATTTTGGGCTTTATGGATAGTTTTCCCTTTCATACAACTACTGAAGGGGTAATTATTATGACTCTGCTATAGAAGCATTATATTTTTGGGTTGTCCATCCATCACAAATCTTGTTACCACTACAGGAGCTGACTGACTTGCTGGATCTTTTCCAAATTTTATGTGGTTAATACCTCATCTGATAACATTTACAAGCTTGGGTGTGTGTGTGTGTGTGTCTGTGTGTGTGTGTGTGTGTGTGTGTGTGTGTGTGTGTGTGTGTGTGTG
>VUQH01035873.1:6276-37658 GCA_015106775.1 Etroplus canarensis | reverse complement strand
CAAGACAGTAGTGAGGCCTGCTATGATGTATGGTTTGGAGACGGTGGTACTGATGAAAAGATAGGAGGCAGAGCTGGAGGTGGCAGAATTGAAGATGTTGAGATTTTCACTGGGGATGACCAGGATGGACAGGATTAGAAATGAGTACATCAGAGGAACAGCTCATGTTGAGAAGTTTGGAGACAAAGTCAGAGAGGCAAGGCTGAGATGGTTTGGACATGTTCAGAGGACGGATAGTGGATATATTGGACAAAGGATGGTAAAGATAGCGCTGCGAAGCAGGAGGAAAAGAGGCCACAGAGAAGGTTCATGGATGTAGTGAATGAGGACATGCAGAGGGTTGTGTGAGGGAGGAGGATGCAAAGCATAGGATGAGATGGAGGCAGATGATTCACTGTGACGACCCCTAACAGGAGCAGCTGAAAGAAGAAGCTTGGACCACCTCAGCTGGCTCCTTTCAAAACAAAAGAGCTTCCTCCAGCTGTCTGAGCCCCTCACCCTATCTCTAAAACTGAGCCCAGTCACCTTACGGATAGAACTTATTTTGCCTGCTTGTGTCTGTGACCTCATTGGCTGTAAGTGGTGGCTGGAAGGTAGACGACTGGCAAATCAAAAGCTTCCTATTCAGATTTCTCTTTACTTCAGCAGTCCAGTATAACACCAGCATCACTGTTGATTAACATTTGCCAAAATCCCCTGGTTGACCCTTCACCCTCTCATCACTCCTGAGTCAAACTCTGACATACTTAAACTTTTTTTCACTTTGGGCAGCATCTTCTCTCCCAACTCAGAGTGAGCTATCCACTGTTTTCTGGAAGATATCCAGACTTTTGGAGGTGCTGACTCTTATCCCACCCACTTGACACTTAGAAAACCACTTCAGTGCATGCCGACGGTTATGTTCCAGTGAAGCTATCGGAACCACGCATCTACAAAAAGCAGGGACATAATTCTGAGGTTCGCAAAAAGGATATTCTTTTCCCCTGTCCATGAATATCACAAACCACATTGACGACGAGAACAACCCTGACAGTGTCTGACACCCACTCACTTTGTGCCCTCAACTTTGTTTGAAGGACATAAACACCGCTCTTGTCTTGGTAACACAAGGACCTGATGGCTCATAAAAACAGCCCAGTACCCAGTGGTCCCACATGACACCCCACAGGATCACCTTGGGTCCACAAAACATGTAGACTGGATGGCCAAACACCAAAGACCCATCCAGAGGTCCTCAAAAATTAAAGGTCTGATCAACTGTTCCACCACCAGGACAGGATCTGCATTGCTCCTCCTGAATCTGAGGTTGCCCATTGGCTGCACTCAAGCAATCCATAAACTGGTATTTATATACCCAAACACAACTCAAGATACATGTGCTGAACAAGCATAACAGAATTATGCTTATAATTCCAGCATCTTATAAATAGCTTGTAAATAATCTATCAGAATTTACTGTAATAAAAGCATTTGTGGTGATTTAGTGGCAGAGACAAAATGAACATAGATATTGTACTAAGATTTGTTAAATCTAAAGCACTTAATGTAAATTAGTCCTTTAAAAGATGTTCTGTGTCATCTCCAAACATTACCGCTACTACACCATATTGTAGTAGTGTATGTTTATGCTGGAGTAAATATTTATTCGTCTCTCCCGCCTTGCATTTCAGCTCTATTTAAACACTCCTGCAGGCCCCTGTAAGTGCTAACCTGAAGGTCTTTTTCTTCTTCCTGTGCCTTGTTTTGCTTGTAGAGGACCCAAAGTAGACTCTTGGATCAGAGGATAAAAATAGGGACATAAAAAAAGGCTAAACCCATTTTCTTGCAGTCATTTCCAGGCTGTGGGTCGTGTTTCTTCAAGAGGGTAGAAATAAAGTCTTAAAGCTGTCTGTTTTAGTGACTGCATTTTGAAAGTGAGTCGTAATCGCATCACTCTGTTTTTACTCTGGCCGATGACGGCTGCTCCTAGACAGATTATTCAGACGGGGATGAGATTACACAGTCACTTTTTCCATACACTCACACGCGCTCACACACAGCTGGGCAGACAGTTCATTTAATTGTAAATTTAAGACCATTGTGTCAGCAGCATTTCCTTATAAAGCAGTGAAATAAAACCAGAGCAGCTTCCTGGTGATTGCTCTTCTGACTGAACTGTACAGAAACATTCTTGATTTCATTACCCTGAAAATAAAGCTTTGTGTTCAACAGAACAGAAATATTTATTTCAAGACCTTTCATTGTGTCCAAATAAAGGAGTTTGAAGGAAAAGGGGAGATATTAGTTTCATAGCAGCGAGTATACGCAGAGGAAGTTATGTCTCCAGGTTATTTCCATAACAATTTTGATGTTTGTATTATAATATAAACCGCCAAACTGCTCCCTGTCATTCCACACATACACTATATAGACAAAAGTATTGGGCCACCTGCACATTACATCTACAGGAGCTTCTAATTTCATGGGTATTAATATGGAAGTGGCCCCCCCTTTGCAGCTATAACAGCTTCCTCTCTTCTAGGAAGGCTTTCTACAAGATTTTGGAGTGTGTCTGTGGGAATTTTCAGCCATTCATCCAGAGAGCATTTGTGAGGTCAGACACTGATGCTGGATGAGAGGGCCTGACTCACAATCTCTGTTCTAGTTCATCCTGAAGGTGTTTGATGGGGTAGAGGTCAGGCCTCTGTGTGGGCCAGTCAGGGTCTTGTGCACCAAATTCATCCAGCCATGCCTTTATGGAGTTTGCAATGGGGTATAGTCATGCAGGAACAGAAAAGGGCCTTCTCCAAACTGAATAGAATTGTCCTAAATGCTGTTGTAATATTTTCCTTCACTGGAATTCATCTCTGTCTCAGAGATCTGTCATTCTGGAGTGGCTAAGCATAGAGCCACACACACTCCACATTGAAATAAAACACTTGATGTGGTTCGGGCATCTGACTAAGATATGCCTCCTAAGTGATGTGTTTTGGGCACATCCCATTGGGACGATGGCAGGCCCAGGACATGCTGGACAGATTACATCTCTCAGCTGGCTTGGGAATGTCTAGGCATCCCCCTGGAAGAGTTGGAGGAGGTGGCTGGAGGAGAGGAAGGTCTGGGCATCTCTACTTAGACTGCTGACCCTATGAACCAGACCCAGATGAGCAGCAGAAAATGGATGGATGGATGGATGAATGGATAAATAACTGACCATCTAAAGATTAAGACTGTCTTTTAGATGAATGATGAAAGAGAACCCACCTGTCACTCGGAGATGCCACTGATGCAATAATACACAACTTCAAGGTCATATATAAGTATTTTATTTTGGAAGTCAAGCCACTCCTAACAAGCTAGCCCCAGTTATGTTGCAAAAGCTGGCAAGCTTGGTACAGCTGATTAGCAATTTTCCAAAAAATCCACTTACATGTTTTTAAGCCTGGAAAATTACATAGTTATCACTAAACTGGTAATAAGCTATGAAAACCAAAACTGCTTTTTGTTTTATACAGATTTATTTCTGCTATAAAGTTGGGCTTTTTTAACCTGGGAGTCTGCAGGGATTGACTCGCATTTGGCGCCAGCCTCAAGTGGCCATTAGAGGAACTGCATATTTTTTGGCTTCGGTTTTTAACCTTGCGTGTTGCTTCTTTAATTGGCCTGGTGATTTTTTTCTGAACGCACAGAATAAACCAAATCCCAGCTCACATAATTCTTGTGGCAATCAGCCCTAGAGCAATTTTCCTAATGCGTTTCAGCTGCGACAACGTACTTTTGAAAATAGAAGCAGTACCATTTTAGACTGACAGTTTCTGATAAGTCTAGATACATGTTTGTGAGCTGTAGATGTGGAAAGATAAGTACTTTTTTTGTTTTCTCATATGAGGGGAGAAGTTGTGAATGAGTTCTCACACTGAATGATCAAATTGTTCTATCCATCAATGCTATGAATCTATGTGAATATACTGTGTGCATGTTTGCAGGAAAAATCGTCATTGATGGGATTGACATCTGTAAGCTGCCTCTGCAGACTCTCAGATCACGACTCTCCATCATCCTCCAGGACCCCGTGTTATTCAGTGGATCAATAAGGTAAACACTCATGATTAAAGTGACTAAACAAAGCTTCAGTATATCCTTCTTAATGACCTCAGTCTTTCTGAAGACTCATTATATATTGCCTTAGGATCTGCTCCCTCTAAATGTTTTCCTCCTCACTGATACCTGTTTATAGTTTTATTCTAGTGTTACCAATCATAACTCTGGCTCAAGAATTATAAATTGTGCTCTGCCGGATTTGAGGTTTCTGCATAGCCTGATTTATACTTCCAAATCAGTTACTCAAGGGGTAATGAGAGGAAATAACAAAGAGAAAAGAACTAAAAGTCTGAAACAGTGGTGTTGTTAGCCTGCAGATCTTTAATTTCCATTTTGCTCTGCAAGATTAAAACCTTAGGAAGTTTTTAGGAACCACAGCAATTCAGTCACAAAGTAGCAGAGAGGGGTCATCGGTCCCGGTATTCCCGGTATTGCCGATAATGGCCGGTCAAATGGCATGATCGGGGGGCAGTGATGCCAAATGATATCAACATCAAAAGAGAATACATCGTGAGTGCATCCTGAACGCTGCGGCAACGCACCAGGGTCACAGCTTGAATGCCGGCCTTTTGACGGGAATATAACGGCAATAGATTGTCAGGAACCCAAATTTCAGCCATTTTATGCCGTTTTGATTGGGAACGCTAAATTGGCACGGATTGCTATAATCGGCGCTATTACGGCTCCAGTGGAATGGGGGTCGAATGGAGGTCTAAGATGTGTACCATTATCTTGTGTTGGCACGCAGCTTTTATACCAGTGATCAATTACAATCAGTTTGCTAATGGTTGGGTTGTCGACGCTTTGTCAAGTATCCTGAATGCACAGCTGCCTACAGCTTGCCAATAGCAATGGCGGTCGCTTGTATGTTGTGACGTCATGTGGGAACTATGTATACAGCCTTGGTTCACCATCTGCCCCATTCACCAGACTTGCCTCTGTACACATGCGTCCACCTCCTCAAAATTAAACTCAGGTTAAAGGCTTGTGGTTTTGACACACCAGATAAGCTCCAGCATGCATCACAGATGCACAAGCTCAAATCACAGCTCTTACAATACTGTGCAAAAGTCTTCAGCAACCCCTCATTTTTACATATTTTGTTTCCAGGCTTTCTGAAAGTCTTTCAAAGATTTTTTTTTTTTTTTGGACACGGGTTGCTTTTTCACTTATTTTTAGTTCAGCCTTTTACCTGACCATTTTCAGAGGACTTGTTTGTTAAACCATTTAACACCGGCCTATACAGTAACTCATTCAAGCATGAAAAGGCCCCAACAGATATGAACCAGTGTTGGGTCTACATATAAATTACAATTTAGCAAAGAACCAATTTTAAATTGTGTCTTTAGGTACTTTGCCACTAGCAGCCCATTGCAAAAGCACATCATTTGTTCCCATTTCTTTAGTTAATTTTATTTAAAAAAATAACAATAATAGCACAGTTTGAGAGGCATAAAATTGTTCCCAAAATGCAATTAGCCGAAAACATGGCATATTTCAGCATGGTGTGCAGTGTGCCCTTCAAAAATGTGAGGAAACTCTACCAGTGGAGGACAAAAGAAGAAGTGTACAGCAGTCTGCAGCAGATGAACAATATCTGAAAGTCATTAAAATGACGAAAATAACCAGCAAAGACCTGACATAAGACCTGAGAGATGCATCTGGCCCTGCAGCTGATCCATCTCCTGTTTGCTGAAGCCTCAAATGGTCTCAGTGGAAGGGTGGCCTTTAAGAAGCCATTCTTGAGGAAAAGACACAGGGAGAAAAGGCTGAGGTGTCAAATTACACAAGAACTGGACTGAAAATCGGTAGCAACAGGTCTTATGTAGTGATGAATGACCTCAACATTACTGAAGCAGCGTGGGATCATCTTGTCAGAGAATGGAACAAAAGGCAGCCAACATCTAAAGAAGAGCTTTGGAATGTCCTTCAAGTAGCCCCAGAGATCTGTTCCTGAAGACTGCCTTAAGAACTGACAAAGCTTGCTTAAGAGAGCTCCGGCTGTGTTAAATAATAAAGGTGGTCATATTTCCATTACTATTTGCATGTTTTTCAATAAATAAATAAAGTATGAAGAAATGAGTGGTGGCTCCAGACTTTTGCACTGCACTGCATGTTGGTTCAATTCTTGTTGAGATTGAGGCAAAACGATGCCAGAAAGAGCAGAATTAGTTTCCTTGGCCTGTTAAGTGTACTATTTCAACATGACCAGTTCTTCCACACGATGGCTGAGTGGTATCTAAGGTTTTTAGATGACAGAAATTGCAGCTGAAAATCCCTGAAGATAAAATCTGCTTAGACAGCTTGGGGATGTCCTGTGCTTATACACTGTGGTGCAGAAACACCGATGTGAGTCACAGACGTTAGTGGAACAACGGCTCGACATGGGGTGACGTCAGAACTTTGGCTCTTGGAAACCACCGTAGCTGGTCGTGTCACACTGTTTGATTTACCGCTCATCCTTGGAAAAAAATCCTGTGCCGACTTACCTCATTGCGAGCTCTTTGTCAGAAAGATAAAGAGAGTTTCCTTTCAACGTAAAAGCAGAGTATATGCTGCACTAGCTGTGGTTAGAGCTCTGTCCTGAAAGATGTTTGTCTAAAAGTCCCAGCTGTGGGGTTAGTGGTTGAAAACACAGTGGGAACTCCGGCTGGGACCTAATCTGACTTTTGTCACAGACGTCATGTACTGAGGAGGTCGTTGGAGAGATGAAGGACCCAGCGCCGTTTTCCCCTTCTCTGTTATACACTCTCGCAGCCTCTGCGTGTTTGTGTTACCAGATGATACAGTGACCCTGTTTGTTATAAAAGACGAAGTGCATGTGCTGTTTGTTTGGACAGATACGCCGCTCTGGATAATTGTGTGTGTGAAAGTGGGAGGGGACAGTGTGTGTGTGCGTGTGTGTTTTGGCATTTTCAGCTGCTCTTGTTTATGTGAACGTAAGCCTGAGGTGAATGGTCGACAGTAACTGCTTCACACTGTTATCTTGACACCGTTTGGCTCTCCTGCGCACACACATACAGGGAGGGAAAAAGCGCTTATATATGCAGTTATTTATTAAAATGTCAAATTAGTCTATTTTAAGATAAGCAAAAAATTATTTGTTGCGTTAACATTTAACCACTATAAGATAAAAACTCTATACTATAATAAAAGGAAAAACTACTCATGGTCCTTTTTGCTCTAAAATTTAAATATTATCCTCATTTCCAAATCTGTATTCTTTATTCTTGGACTCTACTAGAGTAGCTTTGCATGATTCACAGTTCAAAATAATCCTTATTTATCTTATATTGGCTGGGATCAGCCTCTCAGGTTTTCCCCTCTTTATGCCAGTTATGTTCTTTTTATTCAAGATTCAAACTGTGAATTAACCTTACTAACCACTGCACCACTGTGGAGCCCTGGCATGTGGGAATGTTGTTTGGACTGGGCAGAGGCTCTTACAAACAAGCTCCCCATGAAACATGCCATGAGATGGCAACTTTATTTACATATAGATACAGCAAGATGTTTTTTAGGTTTTAAAGACCTGTAGTCAATTCTTTAGTCTGTGTACCTGGAGCTGATATTATGTGGCCGTCTGATCACAACCAATCTACAATAACAATTTTAAAAAAGTCAAATGTATAAACAAAACAATCAGATGAATATGGTTGAATTTTTGAAATAATGAGATGTGGGGACGTCTACTGAACTTTCACTTTTTAACCAAATGTAACCCAATTTAAGCTTTGACAGCTGTACTAAATAGACATGTTTTAGAGCTTGAATCAGCTGATAATTGCTCGTTGTGATTTCAGTGAATACCTGAAATTCTGTTGAATTCAAGTCCTTATAAAAGCCTGAAAAAGACAAAGTTTTTACCTGGCGCTTTTCAACCAAATTTAGACATAAAGGGACACATTTTTATGGCTTGTGACCCGGTTCATAGACATCTGGTGCTTGAATTGTTATATAATACAATTTCCAATTTCCATCTCTCTCATAAAAGGTCATTAATATTTCTGCTTCATTCTGTTTAGATTAGTGGAATTTTTTATGCTCCAAGTGCAGCCAAGAAATATGCAGCTGCTGGACTTCTGATATGTCACTTTCAAGAGGGTTAATGAGGACATTTTGTTGATCACTATTACAGTGCACGCACATGATCCTTCTGGTTCAAAACTAAAACATTATGTACACTCAAATGGACCTTTTTGGCAGCTTATACCTCCTTATATTCATACAAGATGTTAATATACGGCAGCATTACTTACATAAATATCTGCAATCAAGGAACATAGTAAGCATGTGTGTTGATCCATAGGTTATTGTCACTGCACTTCCTATGCACTTCATTTCCTATGTTATTTATATAAAACGTTTCTAAACAAAATTTACAAAGTTCTTTAGGAGGCAATTAAAAAGATCAGTGAAGCATTCACCAGCCACCTCATTAGGTATACCTGTTCAACTGCACGTTACCACAGATGTCTAATCAGCCAGTCACACGGCAGCAGCTCAACTCATTTGGATGAGTCATTTGGATGGTCGAGACGACCTCCTGAAGTTCAAACTGAGTATCAGGATGTGGAAGAAAAGTGACTTTGAAAGGGGCATGGTTGTTGGTGCCAAGCAGGCTGAGTCTGAGTATTTCACAAACTGTTGATTTGCTGGGATTTTCCTGCACAACCATCTCTAGAGTTTACAGAGAATGGTCCAAAAAAGAAAATGTCCAGTGAGATTAATCAGAATCGCAAATTGAATACTTTATTAATCCCAGGGGGGAAATTGTATGTGAGCGGCAGTTCTCTGGGTGAAAATGCCTTGCTGGTGCCAGACACCAGAGGAAAATGGCCAGACTGCTTTGAGCTGATAGGAAAGCAATCGTAACTCGGAGCCAAGGTATGAAGAAGAGTATCTCTGAATGCACAGCATGTCAAATCTTGAAGCAGATGGGCTACAGAAGCAGAAGACCACACCAGGTGCCAGTGAAGAACAGGAAACTGAGGCTAGAATTCACACAGGCTCAGCAAAATTGCACAACAGAAGATTGGAAAAATGTTGCAGAGTCTCGATTTCTGCTGCAGCATTTAAATGGTAGAGTCACAATTTGGCATAAACAACATGAAAGCATGGCTCCATCCTGCCTCATATCAGCAGTTCAGGATGGTGGTGGTGTAATAGTGTGGGCGATATTTTCTTGGCACACTTTGGGCCCCTTAGTACCAGTAGAGCATCATTTAAATACCACAGCCTACCTGAGTATTGTTGCTGACCATGTCTGTCCTTTTTTGACCTCACTGTACCCCTCTTCTGATGGCTGCTTCCATCCAGAAAATGCACCATGTCAGAAACCTCTAATCATCTCAAACTGGTTTGTTGAACATGACAATGAGTTCACTGTACTCAGATGGCCTTCACAGTGGCCAGATCAATCCAGTACAGCATTTTCTAGAGTTACCTAGAGACACCTTTTTTCCTCATGATAAAGAAACTTATGCTGCGAATCCACCTTTATTTACACTTTAATATTATATGGTTGCATCTTTTTGATAACTTCTTGATTGTTTTTAAAAAATTTCACTCTATTGGGATGATGTTGAGTGTCATTTGGGCCTGATAACTGATTGGACCAAATTTGCTCCAGTGTGAGCCAGTTAAAGTCAGATTTGATTTTGTTAAATCCTGTTGCTGATAGTTGTTCTCACTAGGAAATAAGCAAATCAAGTCATTTTATTTTATTTTGGAGATAAAGCTATGGGAAACTTAAAAACCATTAAGCAAGAAAAATTTAAATTATCAAAAACAAATAAAAAGCAATCTATCACCATCTTAGGTGTGTTTATAGTGGTTTACATATTCGCGGTGTACTCCTTGTGCTAGATCCAAGTCTGGATGAATGGGGAGGCTTGTGTTAGGAAGGACATCTGTACCAAATCAAATATGCGGATCCATGTGCTATAACAACCTCTTAGGAAAAGGGAGCAGCCAAAAAAATACCTATCACCATCTGAGATGTCACTAAAAATATTGTTCCTTGGCCCTTTCAGCACACGTAACACTCAGCAGATATGATACTATAAGCGCAAGTTATGCAGGTGTTTAATGTTAAAATTTCCATCACTGCTGACCAGTCATTCACTGTGTTTCCTGGTGTATTTACACCTTCCTGGCTGCCTAAGTTGCTGGAAACGATCTATGCTCTGTTTGTCCTGACCTTGTTGGTTTCAGGTTTATCCCAGTCTTCATCAGGCTCTGCAGGTGATGGATTAGATTGTTTGCTGTGTTAATGATGTCTTCTTGTTGCAGGTTTAATCTTGATCCAGAGAAGATGTGCACTGACGATCGACTCTGGGAGGCGCTAGAGATCGCTCAGCTGAAGAACATGGTGAAAGCTCTCCCTGGTGGGCTAGGTACTCAAATAAATATTTTTAACTCAAGAGAGAACCTTTTTTTTCTTTGCATTGAAGGTCAGTTTTGAAGTCAAGTGGGGTTCACTGAGTTTGTGTGTTTGTGTTTAGATGCGGTTGTGACAGAAGGAGGAGAGAACTTCAGCGTCGGGCAGCGGCAGCTCTTCTGTTTGGCCAGAGCGTTTGTCAGAAAGAGTAGCATCCTCATCATGGATGAAGCCACAGCATCTATAGACATGGCCACAGTGTGTAATACTTCATCACATATGCAATCACTTACTGAAGCGTTTCCCTTAACAGAACCGCATGTTTCTGGGATTGTAGTCATGTATTATCAGCCACTTCAGTTTTACTTGTCTTGCCCCAGTTCACAGCAACAGTTGACTGAATCCATTGTATACTGTAAGGCAAAGATGCTACAATATTAGATAGAGAAGCTCAATGATAAGATGACCTAGCACTTGGCAAGAGTGGGGAGGAAGAACTCCCTCTTTATCAGGAAGAGACCTCTGACAGAACCAGATGAGGGGGAAAGAGTAAATATAAAAGAGAGCCAGCTTTTTTAAAATAAATGGTCGTTTCTCAGTTTTTACGTTAAATTTAAGGATTAAATGTCAAAAATTAGAAAATTCACGGTAGCCTGAAATGATGATTGTTGTGTATCTGTTGATTATATTTACTGGCTTATTGCACAACAGCACATAGTGCAACCATGTGAGATAAGTCAGTGTTTTGTAATCTAATCATTTGAGTTTCTCGATGAGTCTTCACTCATACTTCCCTACTTCACACATGACAATGACCAAATTATTTTCACACAAAACACATTCAGTAGTAACCCACTACTTTCCATTTTTTTATTGTTGTGTATAAAACAGACAGCGGTGATATACATAAAGAAAGAAACACTAAATGTATAAGCAGAACACATAAAGGCTTGACAAATCATAAAATAATAAGAATTATTAAAACAGGGATGTTATCTAGTAGAGCAAGCAAGTTTATTTATCATGACCTTTCTGGCAGGTGTTTACAAACTAAATGAATTTAGCATATGAATTAACTTTAGCAGAGTGCTGCCTCTAAAATGTCTCCAGGTCCAGTTTGTAGATGTGCACTCAGCAATTTATTTAATTTAAATTTTTCTGTAGTATTTGCATTGGGAGTGTCACAATGTAACAGTATTTACAAATACATTCATAAATGTTATTTATGAAAGACATGGTGTTCCTGTCAGTAATACACATATGATAATGTAGAAAATGCAATTTCAGTTTATTTGGGGACTATAGACTCTCCACATCTCTGCAATCTTAGTCAAAGAGGAATTTGACTAAAGTACTTCAGACAAAATGGCTAAAAGCAAAAAAAACACTGATTCTATTTTTTATTGTATGAGATTTTTATATTAGATTGTATATCACTCATTTCTTACAACTCAGATTGTTCACATCTCAGCCTTGTACAGTCAGTTCAGGTGTGCCCCAGGGTTCTGTCCTGGGGCCCTCCTTTTTAACATTTATCTTCTTCCCCTTGGCAGTATCTTTCGAAAATACATCAATTTCCATTTCTATGCAGGTGACACCCAGCCCTACCTCACCAGCAAACCCACGTCCACCTTACCTCCCTCCCCCCTCACCTATTGCATATCAAAAATAAAATTCTGGTTCTCCTCAAATTTTCTGAAAATAAGCAGAGACAAAACTGAGGTTCTCTTGACTGGTACTGAATCAAAACTATCCAAAACTGACAGCTTTTCCTTAGTTATCAACAATTCCTCTCTCTCTCTCCCTCCTGGGCATTATTCTTGATATTATTTTAGTTATTATTGGCGGCAGTGGCTCAGTCCATTGGAACTTGGACTGGGAACCAGAGTGTCACGGGGGGATGCCAGTTCAAGACTTGCCCAGAGCACCTGGGGGTGGGGAAAAAAAAGCCGGAACAGGGAAAAAACGTTGCTGGTTCAAGGCCCATATGGACCACTATATATGGAGGATGGACTGGAAGCGGGAGAGGAAGATTCGCCCCCTGAGCACTGCCAAGGTGCCCCTGAGCAAGGCACCGAACCCCCCCACATTGCTCCCCTGGAGCCCTCAAGAGCTGCCTTCTTCGCTCTGCACCCTCTCTGCACATGTCTACAGAGTTCTATTTGTGCATGTATGTGTAATTCAAAGATACTTGTGTGTGTAGTTCGGGACTGCATGTGGCTGTGTAACATTAACAGAGTGGAGGATTTGAAATTTCCCCATTGAAGGACTATTAAAGGATGGCTTTCTTTCTTATCAGTTCACTGGGTCAGCATATTTCCATCTACACAGTATCAATCATCTTTGTCCCTTCCTCACTCCTCATACCACTGCTTGTTCATAGTCTTGTTACTTCTTGTCTGGATTACTGCAGTGTCCTTTTGTTTGGTCTTACTCACAAATTTAGCTGCTCGTATTATCTACCACACTATCTACCACATCACTCTTGCTCTGCAACAGTTTCACTGGCTCCCAGTTAAATTCCGCATCAACTTCAAAATTCTCCTACTGATATTTAAGGCCATTCACAACCTTGTCCCTCCACATCTGTCCGATCTCCTCCATGCTACCACTCCCTCGCACTCTTAGATCTTCTTCCTTCCTCCACCTGACTGTACCTTCTGCCCGGTTCGGAGTTTTCAGTCGCTCCGCTCCCTGGCTCTGGAATTCTTTACCTTCTGATTTAAAAAGAGGATTCACTACCACTTTTCAAATACAAGCTTAAAACCCATGTGTTTAAGACTGCTTTTCCATGTGATTACATTTGCACTGTCTAATTGAAACCTGTTTTTATTAATCTATTTTACGGTGTCCTTGGGTGTTTTGAAATATGTGGGAAGGCTTAACAAAGCAGACATCAGTGACAAGAAACATGCCATTCATGTGCAGCTTGAATAGAAAGAGCTGGGGTGTAGGTGGGTTGCAAAGGGAGCTTGTGTCGTGACAGCTTTATTTTACTCGCTTCACGTAACAGTAGCCAGTGTCCACATAACAGCTCTTTCTCAACGGCTCCACCATTTCTGTTCTCTACCTTGCAGGAGAACATCTTGCAGAAAGTTGTGATGACGGCGTTTGCTGACAGAACTGTTGTAACAATTGCAGTAAGTCCTTCAGTCTTTTCTCCTGTTGTTTTCACACATGAATCAAAGGGGTTACAACGATTTGTTAGAGATAGATGCAGATATATGGCTCTTTGGCTTTGAGCTCTGTATAATTTATCAGTAAAATATTAACCCCCAGGGTGCCTGCATCATTTTCCCTTATCCTTTCCCTTTTAACACTAACTGCTTTTCCACACAGTTTGTAATTTTATTATGTGGCTCAAGTGTCTTTAAAGTAAAGTCATTCCTCTTGGCCACTTCTTTTATTTATCTGCTTTTCCTTTTCTCTGACTTTTGTCTCTTTGTGTTATGTTGTCCTGTTCTGTGCCCCCCCTTTCTTTTTTTTTTTTTTTTTTTTTTTCTTTCTCCCCCTTCTTTTTTCTTTTTTTTTTTTTCTTTACTTTTTACCCACCCCCCCTTTGTTTGATTCACTTTTCCTTTTCTGTTTCCTCTGTTTTCCTTGCTTACTCGTCTTTTCCTCTATTTTCCCACTCCTCCCTCTTTTTCCTCTTTTCTATCGTTTGTCCTGCCGCCAGCACCGTGTGTCCTCTATCTTGGACGCCGAGCAGGTGTTTGTGTTCTCCTCAGGGATCTTGGTGGAAAATGACTCGGGTCCGAACCTACTAGCACAGGAGGAGAGCCTCTTCAGTGTGCTAGTGAGGACTCACAAGTAGACCCGGATCAGCGCAGACCACTTTAGCTCGGCCCACCTCCCTTCCTCTCCTGTTTGCTCCGTTTTTGTCTTCCTGCTTCTGTTTCTTTTACTGGCTGAGCCAGAGCTGGAGTCTGAATCTGGGTCTGCTGAAGCCTTACTGCCACTGACAGCCTGGTTGGTACAAAAATACTGCATGTTCTTTTAAAGATATTTTATGTGGATGCAGTGCAAACTGGCTACAGTCTGTAGTGGTGCGACATTGCTCGTACTCTGATTTGAATTTAAAAATGAAAAAGGATTCAGTTATTGAGCTACGTGTTTGGTCAACTCCAGATGTCATTTCCTTCTTGAGTTTCATTAAGGTGAACAAGTTATATTGGGAGCTTTAAGACTTTAGTTCATTCATAAAAATCCTCAAGGTTTGTCACTTTAACTAGAGGGCTGCTAGGCCACGCTGGCGGAAACAAAATAAAGTTCAGCAATGAGAACATTGCAATGGGAGAAGATTTACAAGCTTGTAAAGTTTTACAATAACACCCAAATAAAATTTTAAAAACCTGCATTATCTGATTTAAATTTTGTTGGTTTCCCCTTCAAGCTCATCTCCTTGTGCACCTCTGGATGCTTCCAGCGCTGCTCCTGTTTTTAGATTTCTCACTGGAAGTTTTGTTCTGTCCGCCAGCATGTGCTCATCTGCAGTGTCACCGCAGACCTCAACCCTGTGCAGAGAGCAAACATCAGACCCCAATCTGACCCAACTTTCATTGTGAGGACCATCACTACTGATGAGAGCTGGATCTAAGGCTATGAGTCAGGCCATCCATACAACAATTTTATTAACCACTTATCTATTCCAGAGTCTCTTAGCTGTCACTGGGCAATAGGCAGGGTACACTGTAGACAGGTGGCCAGACCAGCACGGATCACAAGTTTTTAGTGGAAGAGTTCAAGCCAAAAGGCAGCTCGTAATGTTGGAAACAGAAGAAGGTGCACATTCTGCATTTTCTTTTGTCCTGCTTTATGAACTTAGGCTGAGGACTCTGGGTAACATTCGGGGCATCTGAGGGGAAACATTTCATGCAAATCAACTCATCAGTGGCTCATGCCATCATGTTCCGGCACACAGCACATTTAATCCATCTATAGGCAGGGGTGGGCTTAGCCCACCCAAAATGAGTCATCTTGCCAACCCTATGTCTAGGTGGACAAAGTACTGATCATCAACTTTACATTATCAAATGGATGACCTTCTCTAACTCATGTAGATGAGCCCGCATGCTGTTTATAGTTTTTAATCTCCGAGAGTCTAAATTTCTGTTCAGTTACAGTTTAAATTAGATGTGTTATGACTCTATCTATCCTTGCTGACGTGTTTTGTCATCTTTTTGGTCGATAATAACAATTGTTACTTCGGTTAAATCCACCTCAGGTATTTGCACCTTTTCTGACTGGCTGCAGGGCTCTGAAGGAGCCTTTTCCCTCAGACACTTTATAGTGTTGAATAATTCTTTATAATGTCTTTTTGTACTTTCATGGTAGCACTTGAATGAGCAGCCTAACAACATGAAAATAAACACCATGTGAGCTCTTCCAGTCTCGGACTGGAATATACAGACCTCTCAGAATCCACACCTCAGGCTCGACTCTGTCACCTTCTCATATAAGTTTTATGCCCTTGCTACATAATCCATTACACACCTCAGAGACACATGCAGTCTGCCCACTCTCTAAATGTATAGAGAGCTACTTGAAGGTTTGAGCTGCTGACCTACTAGTCTCAAAGAAAACAGTGATTTTTAAAAATAAAATATCATATAAAGCCCACATTTAATCTGTCAAAAACTGGGTAAATATTTTTTTGGTGCATCTTTATTATAGTACAGATTCTCACTCCTGTAGTTTAATTTATTAGGCAATAGTAGAGAAAACGCCCAGTTTATTGATATCACTGTTCTGTTTTTATTCTCTGTGCTTCATCTAGTAATATCACCAATGTAGATAAAGTCCCATACTGTGACAGTTTAGAGAATGACACATTTAGAGATTGCATTTTGCTTCAGTAAATTATAACTTTATCAGCCAGTATAAATCATCCTTATAGCTGTGACATATAGGCTGGAACAGTGTTTTTATATTACTTTAGTCATGTTTATTCTGCTTATTTTCCTCGGGGATCACATATGAAAATAGTCATCTCAGAGGTGCCAGCATCTGAACAGGGGCTCAAACCAGAAACCTACGAGTTACTAGTCAGCTGCTCTAACCTCTAGTCTTCATCTCATGCAAGCTGCCCGCCCCAAGTCTTCAGCTGCTCACCCAAACTGGAACCAACCTTGCCTTACATACAGTCTCACCGACTCAATCTTTGCTCATGTCCCACCCTACTCTGTAGAGTCGGCTAATTGCTGCTTCACCTTTTTCCATAAAATGAAAATCAAGTTTTAGGATTGTCACTGGTAGGTGATCCAGTGTGTGTCACAGGCACACACAAGGGCAGTGAGAGATCTGGAGAGTGATCTAAAAATAAATACTGGGCTGAAACACTGCACAGGGAGGCTTTCTATATGGGGAGATTGACTAAATTTTAATCAGATATGCTCAGAGCAGCTCTTTGGATGTCTTTAATATAAAAAATAACATCTGCAAAACACAACATTTCTGTGGTCTGGACAGTGGTGGATCTCAAGTGAGTCCCTTTCATATTGTATGTATAGGAGGGGACTTTACTAAATTTAGTAGCCTGACCAGTCCACAGGATTCTTATCTCACTTATTCCTTTGGTTCCTGGAAAACTGGACTGTATTAGTAAAAAAACCTGAAGAGAGTGGCCTTTTGAATAAGATCATCTACAAAAGTGTGGAAATCTCGTACATGCTAAATTTATAGCAGCTGACCAATCCACAGGACTCTTGCCAACGCTTCTTTAATTGTACAAGCAAACTAAAAACTCCCAAACCATAAATGTATGGAAATGACCTGACTTTCTATTGTTGCCAGTTGAAGGACCAAGGATCAGAAATATATTGGAAAAAATAATGTTTTTATTTAAAAGGTAATGTATTTAAGTGTCTTGCATTTAACCTTAATTATATTTGTGATTTGTGCCCTCCCTGTGTTTCTCCAGCACCGTGTCCACACCATCCTCACAGCTGATCTGGTCATCGTGATGAAGCGAGGCAACATTATGGAGTACGACAAACCCGAGACTCTTTTGGAGCAGGAAGACGGGATGTTTGCTTCGTTTGTCAAAGCTGACATGTAGAGACACACAAGTCTGCACACACAACGACTGAGAGACTGCTCAGTTTGTTGAATTTTTGTTTTTTTAAACCTGAATTATTTTTTAAGGAGACTACAGCACTCCTTTAAGCTGTGCCATTTGAAGTTCTGCTTAAAGAAGTCAGAAAGTTAAAGAAGTCCTTTTTGGTTATGTCTACTAATCAAGGCTTGCATGGATTGGTTTATCCAATTTTCACTGCATGAATTTAACAAAGGCCAATAATACAAACTGTTCAGTTTCAGTTAAATATTGGAGTGTACTCTGGGATTAGGAACAACAGATTGCAAACAACATAGTTATAATGATAATAGGAAAACTAGAAATACATATATAAAGGACAAGACTGTATCATATAACAATTAAAGGCCGGCTCACGCAAATCACAAACTAACATTTTCTCACTTGTCTTACAGAAAATCTGAACGTATTTTTTCCAGCTTTCTAGATTTTCACATCTAACATCTTCTCAATGCAATAAACATTGAATATAGTGATACTGGTGCTCAGTGTTGAAAAATTAGATTAGATCCTGGATCAGGGCTTGTTGCTGAACTGTAAATGTACTGTCCTTAAAGCTGTGAGCACAAGAAATGAAACTTCATAACCCTGTTTTTTATTGGTAGTAAAATATGAGACAAATATCAGTATTTGCTTTTTTCTGAGAATTCATTTTTTAGAAAATCATGGATGGAAAAGGGCAGCAAGTTACACTCACTGGCCACTTCTTTACTGTTGGAGCCCCTTTTGCTTTCAGAAATGCCTTAATTCTTCATGACATAGATTCAGCAAGGTGCTGGAAACATTTATCAGAGATTTTGGTCAGCATTAACATGACAGCATCACACAGTTGCTGCAGATTTGTCGGCTGCACATCCATGATGTGAATCTCCTGTTCCACCACATCCCAAAGTTGCTCAGTTGAATTAAGATCTGGTGATTGTGGAGGCCATTTGAGTAAAATGAACTCATTGTCATGTTCAAGAAGCCGGTTTGAGATGATCTGAGCTTTGTGACATGGTATGTTATCCTGCTGGAAGAAACCATCAGGAAGTGGGTTCACTTTGGTCATAAAGGGATGGACATGGTCAGCAACAATACTCAAGTAGGCTTTGGCATTTCAATAATGGTCAGCTGCTACTAAGGGGCCCAAAGTGTGCCAGGAAAACATCCTCTACACCATAAGCAGCCTGAACCTTTGATACAAGGCAGGATGGATCCATGCTTTTCTGACCCGACTATCAGAATGATGCAGCAGAAATCAAGACTCATCAGACCGGGCAGCGTTTTTTCAATCCTTTATTGTTCAAGTTAGGGGAGCCCGTTTGAACTGTAGCTTTAGTTTCCTGTCAGGAGTTGTACCCAGTGTGATCGTCTGCTGCTGTAGCCCATCTGCTTCGGGGTTCAAAGTGTTGTGCATTCAGAGATGCTCCTCTGCATATCCTGGTTGTAACGAGTGGTTATTCAAGTTACCATTGCCTCCATATAAGCTTGTAGCAGTCTGGCCATTCTCCTCTGACCTCTGGCACCAACAAGGCACAGAGAACTGCCACTCACTGGATATTTTATATTTTTGGACCATTCTCTGTAAACCCTAAAGATGGTCATGCGGGAAAATCCCATCAGATCAGCAGATTGTGAAATACTCAGACCAGCCTGTCTGGCACGAACAATCATGCCACTTTCAAAGCAATTCAAACCACCTTTCTTCCAAATTCTGATGCTTGGTGTGAACTTCAGCAGGTCATCTTGACCATATCTACAGATCTGAATGCACTGAGTTGCTGCCATGTGGTTGGCTGATTAGATATTACTGTTTACCAGCAGTTGAAGAAGTACACCTACTGTAATGAAGTGGCTGGTGAGTATAAATCTTCCCTGTGATCTAGGATTGAGAATAAATATGTTCCAAGGAAGTTCCATGTCCACAAAAAAATGGACTTGCCATATAATACTGGACTGATAATACAAATGATAAAACTTTTTCCACTTAATGGAAAAAACAAACAAAATCTTTACTTTCTTATTGTCAATAAATCCCACGAATGACCAAACCAACAATGAATTGATTCTGCTATAAACCTTATCCCTAAATGATGCTTCTGGGCAGCACGGTGACGCGGTGGGTAGCACTGTTACCTCACAGCAAGAGGGTGCGGATTTCAATCTGGCTTAGGCCCTTCTGTGTGGAGTTTGCGTGTTCTCCCTATGCTTGCGTGGGTTCTCTCCGGGTGCTCAGGCTTCCTCCCACCATCCAAAGACATGCAATGGGGTTAGGTTAACTGGTGATTGACCGTAGGTGTGAAGGTGAATGGTTGTCTGTCTCTCTGTGTTGGCTCTGCGACAGACTGGAGACCTGTCCAGGGTGTACCCACCTTTTGCCCTATGACAGTTGGGCACCAGTGCCACCCACAACCCTGAACTGGATAAGCAGAAGAAGATGAATGAAAAAATAATGTACTTTTCAGCTGCTCCCTTGTATTCTCCACTAAGGGGTCACCACAGCAGATTAATGAATGAAAAAATAATGCTTTCTCAAATACCAAGCGGCAGCTTCCAGAGCTGCAAGAAGTGCCAAAAACTGCAGTTCATCAAGTGGCCACATGAGGCAATCTCTAAAAGTGAGTCAGTCCCCATAGACTCCCATGTTAATATGACCAGCTTCGCAGCAGAAGTAAACGTTTATAACCTGCTATAAAACAAAGGTTTGGCCTTCATCGTTAAGTTCCTCCTCATAGTAATTATACAAGATGTGAATTTTGATATAACCTACTCATTTAAATTATATTGATACTCAGTTATGCAATACTAGAACCACACAACTTGACTAATTGTACTAAGAGCTGTTCAGCACTAATTAGCAGATATGTCTGTCTTTGCATTGCACTTGTGCATACTATGGGTGTATCAAGCTAGCTAGCATTAGTGGACAACTTCTGGCTCCAAAAAAAAAAAAAACAGGATAGTGGTGGCCATGATGGGCTTCAAACCAGTGGTCTATACAGTCTCTTATAAATATTCACTAGCACACCAAATGTTGTGTAACCTGCCTTAACAAATCCACTATTTTTTGTGTCAAGTTGTCTTGGGAATAACTGAGCTTTTTTAATAAGGAAATTCTGTGTATGTTTATGCATTTTTAATGATTTTTTAAAGTTTACTTTAGGAGGGCTACAGGTAATGCAGGGAAGTCAGAGTATAAAGATGGTGATGTTGGTTGGAATTTTCATGGGATTTGTGGACAGTGAGAAAAACATCTTCAGTTTATTAAATAGAAATTTGGGGTTTTTATGGGATTTTATTTCCGGTTGGAAGGTTTAATAGTTTAAAGCTCAGCAGAAGTGTTAGGTAATTTTATATTAATAGAGTTTTTACAGTCTTTAATAATCAATTGTAAAATATTTCTTACCTTTTAGATTATGCACCACCTCTGTTAGTTTGTAGTATTTAGCACTTGTATTATGCCAAAAAAAGAAAAGGGTGGGAGAAAATTGTAATTAAAATCCTTTTTAAAATGACTGACTGATGGCTTTGGTCAGGGTTTTTGCATAATGCAAAGATTTTAAGCGTATTATTTTAAACACTTTTGTATTCTATGCTACTTTTTGATGTTAAGTTTGGCCATAGAGGTAACACTGATGGAATCAGATGTTTTAGGGATGCACCAAATATGATTAAAACAAATAACTGAGCTGTTTTAAAGTCTTAGCTCTTCGTCACACAATATTTGGACATTTATTGTCGTGCAAAACTGATGCACGGATAAACAGCTGCCAATATCATCTGTAAATATAAATTGTACCAGCTGATGTCAGTGCATGTGTCTGGCTGATGATAACTATATGGAGAAAAGTATTGGGCCTTTTAATCACTGAATTCAGGTGTTTCATTCAGTCCCATTGTCGCAGGTGTATAACATCAAGCAGCTAGCCATGCAGTCAGGCTTTACAGACGTTTGTGAAAGAATGGATCGTTCTAAAGAGCTTGCAGACTTCCAGCGTCGTACAGTAATAGGATGCCACCACCAAAAAGCCAGTTGGTGAAATTTCTTCCCTACTTAGATATTTAATCAACTGCAAGTAGTATTAATGCAAAGTGGAAGGGTTTAGGAACAAAACGGCAGACACAATATTGCTGAGGTGCATAGTGCGTAAAAGTTGCCAGTGCTCTGCTGAATCAGTAACTGCAGACATCCAAACCTCCTCTGGCGTTACCATCAGCACAAAAACTGTCCGCTGGGAGCTTCACGGCCAAGCAGCTGCATGCAGGCCTTACACCACCAAGCACAACGCTAAGTGTTGGATTGAGTGGTGCAAAGCACAGAAAGCCTTCTCAGAAGAGTGGAAGCTGCTATAGCTGCAAAAGGGGGTACCAACCCCATATGAGTGTCTATGGATATATAATAGGAAAGTTCTTGTAGGTTTAGTGTGTAATGCGTGGCCCAGTACTTTTGTCCATATAGCATATATCAGTGCATCTCTGCACCGTTTTATAAGCCAGCTCTTCTTATTCACGTCCTGCCAGAAGCTGAAGAACATCAGGATGCTTTCTCTTAGCCACAGCTTTTAAACATGAGGATTGAAAATTGTTGTTGCTGTTCTACTAAACAAATGGAATAGTTAACCATTTTTCATTTCAACTTGAGATGCCAAATAGTAGACATCAGACCTTTCTACATGGTGCAGCCACCAGGGAGTCACCAAGTATGTTTTTCTTGATTTTGTATGTGAGATGCTAGCACAGAAAAGATCTCCTTGGAGCATCATCTGTGACACACCAGAACTGCAATAACATTATCAGCTTTGGTGCGAAGAAGGCAGAAATATGTCATAAACTCTTCC
Organism: Etroplus canarensis; assembly: GCA_015106775.1. Taxonomy (NCBI): domain Eukaryota; kingdom Metazoa; phylum Chordata; class Actinopteri; order Cichliformes; family Cichlidae; genus Etroplus; species Etroplus canarensis. The sequence continues at coordinate 15,283 of VUQH01035873.1, read as the reverse complement.
AAAATGAGCTCTTATGCATGGCAAAATGAACTTTGTTTCTTTTAGAAAAAGTACACTTTGAGTTCAGATTGGCATCTAAACTAATAATTGCTTAATTTGACCATTTGTTTCATCATGGTTTTAGCCAGCAGGAGTGCAGCGGGTGCATTTGCTTTATCTCTGCTAATGGAAAAAAAGTGTTAAAATGTAAATAAATAATGGATTAGGTTTTCAAATTGAGCCTGTGGGAAATCTTTGCATGCAGCAGGTTACATAGAATATTTAAATTCACCAACAAAGACGAGTTTCAGAAGTGAAAGTTGGAGATTTTATTTCTTGCCTGCTTCCACCTCCTGTCTGTTCTGTCAGTTGTGCATCTATGCCTGCATTAGTACAAACACTGTCGGGTGTCACGGCTCAGCCTGCAGCCAGTGAACCTGCTGTCTGTCTGTGATCATGCTTTGCTGAATTTGTTATCCTCAGGGACAATAGATACCCAACATCAGCTCCCATTAACTCCAGAGATGCTTTGAGAGGGCAGGGGAAGAGTGAAGAGTCTCACTTGCAGTGGAATGTAAATAATAGAGCTCCATCTGTCTCAATTTTTGACAGTGACTGCAATGCCCTTAGAGACAAACTCAGTCCTGTGAAGCCTTTCAGGTATTTTTCAAGTCACAGTTTTGTTTTTGATCTCTTGTAATCCATGTTTCCATCACATCAGTTCTTTCAGCTCTGGCAAATTACAGCAGACACAATCAGACAAGGTTAGCGTCAAGAATGAAAGGAGGAGAGAATTTCTCACGAGCTGGAGGAAAACCAAATTAGAGCTAATAGTAAGGTGAAAGTTAGACTTGCATTTACCAAGTGGACAGAAAGATGAGTTCATATGATGAAAAAAAGGGCTCATGGATGTGTAAACTAACATCTCTATAATGTGATAACATGGAGACGTGCTTTGGCTAATAATAAAGTAATGAACAATAACACATGATCAGTGTTGCTCTCAGAATTTTAAACTCAAGTTAAAACAGCAGACACAACAAAAAGGTTTATTTCCACAGCACTTTTTCACTTAATGGCTCTTTAATCACTGCAAACAAAGCTGATCAAACTCAGAGGCTGTCGATTTTCTACTAACTGTTGGAAAAGAGGGAGACTCGTTGTCTTTGCATACGGAGTTATGAAAGCATTTTTAATTTATACTCCTCATAAATCATCAACCTGGTCATTTGTGATTTGTGCACTGGCCACTCTTTTAAAGGAACAGCTTGATGTTAAGTTTCTTTTTAACATTGCATTGGCTATTATCTACAGTCCTGAAAAAAATCAGTTTTGACAAGACTCTGCAGTCAAATGCATGTTCTTTTTAGAGAGAAGAGCCTTTCTCCTGGCAACCAGAAACACCCACGCCTGGATCCAGAGCACATGATTGTCCCTTCTTCTCTCTCTCTTTTGGGTGCACAGAGAGACAAGGAGGCAGATCCAGGCCTGGAGGCTGGAGACCATGACACAACCCTTCCAAACAATCCATACTTGCTCAGTCTTTTCCTAATCGTGCTGTCATGATCTTTAACATTTAACATGGTAACTGAGGCCTGCAGAGTCTGAGATCTTGGGTTTCTTGCCATTTACTGGGACGTTTGCGGCATTGTGGTAACGCACACCTGAACGCTCCAGACCAGCAAACTGCTAAACTTCTGCATTTATAGAGGTGCTCACACTGCTCAGCTAATCAGGGTCATGTGATGAGAAGCATCGCAGTGCTGCTTAAATCCTATGGAAGCAGTAATGTTGACTGCCTAGAGTCCTGTGAAAACTATGCTGTGTACAGTAAATATGAAGTTTGCATAAAGATAGAAACTCTTCCTGAGGTGACAAAATCTGTCTTCAGGTACCCATAAGATTTTATTTACCATTTGTTTTATACATGCAAAAAATAAGCTTCAAAAACTGAGGTGATGAATTCCATAATTAAGGAAAATATTTGGATACCTTTATCTTATAGTTATGATTAATTATAAATAGGTTTTAAAAATGCTTCAGAACTTTCCTGACAATGATCGTGTTTTAAAAATTTCTTCCGTGTGAAAGTTATGTACTGAAAGTTGTTGTATGCCAGTAGGTATGATGTAAAAAAAAAAAAAAAAAAAACAGTTTGAGGGGTTAAATCTGAGGATTTCAGTTTTAAAAATGTAAATATAGGCTCCACACACTGAATTAAAAGCTGGATTTCCAGCCCTGTGAACACCTTCAACCTAACAGAGATTCCCAGCAGCTGTCCCTCATGTGGCGTTTTTATCACTTGTCCCCCTGTCCCACATCTTGAGACAGTGTCCCACATTTTAATCGGCTATAGTTTATAAACTTAGCCACCACAAAGTCACAAGTTGCACAGATTCTTATGGAATGTGATGAAAAATTGCAGCTAAAAAAGAGGGAGGCCCGGTCACCCTACTTGTCGGTCAGAAATGAGCCCTTTACTGTGCGTGCGTGTGTGTGTTCACAACTACCAGGGAATTTTTAATAGATCGTTTTATGATTTCATGAGTAATTTAGCGATGGGTGTCAGTGCATCCATCGGTGTCGGACGATGGAAAGATTCAAGATTCCTTTGAACTGTCATTACACAATCCTTTTCTGTAACGACAAACAGCCACAACAAATTGCATAATAACTTTTTTAGACTATACAATGTATGGAAAAAATATTATATAACACAACACTGAGATTTTCCAAAAAGTGCTGGAACTTGAAAAGTATTTCAGCTCATTAAAAATTACTCCTGTCCTCACAAATCTGACAGTGATTGACCAGCATGTTAAAGAGCTCAAATTATGGGACAGTAAATCACAATGAGATGATTTTTGTTTTCCTTTGGGCATGCAGAGCTCCTCCACAGCTGTGAGAGATACTTCTTCTCTGCTTCTTGTGTAAAAAAGAAAAAAATAAAGTAAATGACTGACAGTTTAGCCTTCAGCAGGTTTCTCTAAAATCACTTGTCCCGTCTCTCTGGGAGCGGTGCTATTGTCCCTTTGCATTATTGTATATTGTATAGTAATTACACTTTGCTTTTGATTAAATTTTAAAATGACTTTTTGCTACACAGACTGAATGCTAAACATGATATTTCAGCTTTTTCTTGTTTTAATATTATACTCTTAGAGGTTTCGTCTCTTGAAATTTGCCACTTGAGTTTTCCAACTTGGTGGTTAATCGAATTTTACAACTCTTGTTTTTTTTTTTGTATGTATATATATGTCACATGGACCTGATGTGTGTGGATTGTAACACTTGTTGATCACAAGCATGGAAGCACACAACAAGCTGCACCTGCAGTTTGACTTTATTCTAAAAGCTTTAACCCCGAATTCAGTCTTTATCTTCCTCTCATTCGGTGTTTTTTATCTTTCTATCCTGTCTCTGCAGTTCCTCCAAGTCCTCCTCCGTCTTCCTGTTCTTTGATCCTCGTTCAGCTGCCCTTGCTTTGCTCTTGGCCACAATAACATTCATAACTCTTTCGTGTTTAGTTTGCTGCGTGTCTGAAAAGTGTTTCCATGCAGTTTCTGTGCTGAACCTGCACGCCGCTGCCTTGTAAACTCACCCTTTCGCGCCCCAACACTAACGTCACACCAAGAGGTAGCAGTGCCACTTGTTCATGTTACAGTTTGCACAGGCTTTCCACTTAAAGAATGTCTATTGTTTAACGAATTTCACACTTTCTAACATTTTCTTTTGCATTTTTAATGTTTGGGAACAAACAAATATTTATTAAAAAAAAAAAATGTTCAAAGCTTCATATTTGGAAACAGCAGTGCAGGGTAATTGCATGTAACTCATTGTCAGAGCTATGCAGAGAGTTTTATTTGCTCTCATGAAGTTGACTGTTAACAGGAAGCATCTTAAATAATGACTAATCATTTTTACAGGTCAATTAGAGATTAGTATTTTTTTCTAGTTCTGTGTACATTCTGTATGTAATAGCCTGTATATCCAAGGGTTTTAAACACATATATCAAACTGTTATTGTGTGTGCCTGATTTTTTTTTTTTTACACTTGAAATGATAATAAAACAGTTTTGAGTGACGTGGGGCTTTTTCTTTGTGTCACTGATCCTGCAGCACATGAACCTGATAAACACTGGTATGTGTGGAAGTCACAGCTGTGAAAAACTAAGTACTTCGGTAGCTTTTAGAGCCGCCTTCAGCACCAATGACTTGAATTCATCTTTTTCTCCATGACTTTGTTGGTCTCTCACATCCCTGTGGAGGAATTTTGGCCCTGTCTTCTTTGCAGTGTTGCTTCAGTTCATTCCCGTTGCATGACCCAGTTCTGACCGAGCTTTAGCTGTTGGACTGATGTCCTCACGTTTGACTATAGAATACTTTGGTACACACAGGCGTTCATGGTTGACTCGATGCCTGCAAGGTGCCCAGGTCCTGCAGCTGCAAAACAAGCCAAAATCATCATCCCCCCACCACCGTGCCTGGCAGTTGGTATGAGCTGTTTGGCTTTCACCAAACATGGATCTGTGCATTATGGCCAAACATCTCCACTTTGGTCTCATCTATCTAAAGGACATTGCTCAAGGAGTCTTGTGGTTTGTTCATATTGCAACCCTTCCGAACAAGCCATAATTATTCAGTCTTTTTCTAATCCTACTGTTACGGGCTTTAATATTTAACATGCTGAGGCCTGTGGAGTCTGAGATGTAGCTCTTAAGGTTTTTGCAGTTTCTCTGAGCATTTGCTGGGACGTCCACTCTTGGGAAGATTGTGGCATTGTGTTAAAACACCCCTGAATGCTCCAGACTAGAAATTTTCCAAAACTTCTGCTTTTATGGAGGTGATCACACTGGCAGATGATCAGTTAATCATTTTCAGTTTGGGTAGCAGCGCTTGGCTGCTACTTCTCCTCCTAAATCCCATGAAAGCAGGGAAGATGTTCTTAGTTTTTCACAGGACGACATAAAGTCTCTCCAGTGTAATGGTAGCGCTCATGGACAGATTACTAAAAGGGTAAACAGGACACAGGGGCAGAGGTCCAAATAGTCAGGAGACCCCTCGTCTTAGCACACTGGGTTATACATGAATAAATTGCTAAATGGCGCCCCCTGACGACTATATACCAAATTGTTACATTTTAGCCCCTGTCTAAATATAAAACCAGGAATTAAATCTTTAAAAGAATATCCAGAAATAAATGACATTTTCAAAAAAGAAGTTTTATGTTCTTGTGTTTGAATAAGAACGTCCTTCTAATTGTGCAAATTTAAAATGTAAATTGTGCTCCTCGTGTTTCCATTTGAAAGCAAAAAGTGTTGCAGTTGAACTGGACACTGGCTTTTTATAAATTCCTGATATTTGTCCTGAACTGCAAGAGAGCAGTCATTCAAAAGCCAGCAAAAGTTTGCCCTTATTGAACTTTATATCTACAACTGATATTTCAGCCTATAGTTTGTTTGGTTTACATTACATTTAGTAAATCCAGCTGCAAATTAGAAAGGAAAACACTCAAAAAAAAAAAAAAAAAAAAAAAAAAAAAAAAAAGGAGGTCAGCTCTCTTTTCCACACTGAGATTGTCTGGTGAGACTGAGGGAAAAGATGAAAATTTCCATTCAGAAAGCACAACTTGCTTAACTGCTTTTCCGCAGCTTCTGAGATGTTCAAGATTCCACGTTTGTCTGCATTTTCCAGGCTGTTGAAAGTTCACGTTATCCAGTATTGAGTAGTGGCTGTAGTAGTGATTTAAAAAAAAAAAAGGCCCAGGTCAGGGTTTATATACAGTCAGTTTGCAACCTTCTCTATGCCAGGAGGAGATGGTTGCTCCGCTCTCTGATGTCCACCGCAGGAACAAGGTCTTTCTTCACTGGGGTTGGAGACGAGGTGGAACGTCTTCCTTTGGGCTTGAACAAGTCTGACACAAAGAATACCTGTGGGAGGTCACAGAGAGGAAAACGCCTTTAACACCTGAACGTTACAAAAGGGGCAAAGTGTGAAAGAAAGGAAGAGGGTGTGTTTATACAAGTGAAAACAAAAAAAAACACAACTTGATGTTAATTAACAATGCAAAATACAAAACAAGCACATTTAACTCTTCTTCCTGACACCTTCCGCCTGGTAATTATACTTTCTGTTGAGAAATACAATGCGGTGTTACCCAAGGGTCTGTATGAGGTCCCCATTTTTCCACTTTGTAATATGTAATTTAAAAAGTCTCCTCTTCGTCTTCTTTTATTGCTGAATACTCAGTCTTATCTGACATAGAACATGAAGATTTTCACACGTATTGATTCTCAGAACCATTTGTTTTCACTCCATACCAGTACTCACTGGCATCTTAAGCCTGACATAAAGGTCCAAACTACATTCACACACAAAAAAAAATGCAGCATTTCCCACAGATAAAGATTATGCTCGTGGAGACGGAGGAGTAAGGTGGGGGGGGGTAGTAGTACTGTATGTGTATGGGCATATGAGCACACATAATTCTGAACTCCAGCTTCTTAGGCTGCAGCTATGGCAGTCATTGTTCTGCTGCGCACGCTCAGTGAGCGTAACAGTTCTCCACCTGCTACAGCTGGTGGGCTTGGAGAACATCTGAGAATAGGGCAAGATCCTCTCTGAACGAGAAGTGTAAGAACCTGGCCAGTGAGCTATCCTGCAGAGATGGTGAGGACTGGGGCTTTCTGGTCAGCGGCAACTGAACTTTCAAAATAAGAGCTCGGGGGTCGTTCGCTAGTAAACTGAGCAGGAAAGGCGTCATCATAATATGTCCGTCCCGCCAAGCGAGTCTTACAGAAAAGTGTGGGAAACACTGCGACTATGCTATATCTATTTCATCTCTTATCCTGATTCTCCCCTTTGTGTTCTTTAGATTTTGAAAAGCTAAAGGGGACCACAATCCTGATCCATTTATAGCTAAAGAGGCTTGCGCTCTCTTTGATTTCTGAGCAAATCTAATACAGTCATTTGCAACACTACAGTCACTCACTATGCAGTAGGCCACCAAGGCCCCCTGTATAAAACCAGCCAGGACATCAGTGGGGTGGTGCTTGTGATCAGAGACGCGGGACAAGCCGGTGTAGAAAGACATCATGACGAGGGTGAACTGGGTTAAAGGGCGCAGCAGGCGGGCTCCGTGCCAAGTGAAACGAGACTGCAGGTAAAACTGGAAAACAGACGACGACTTAGTCAAGCATAATAATGGGAGGTGAGTTAGAGAAACGTGACAAAAAAAACAAGCGAGAAACTCACCACCAAATAAAGCATGGTGTACATGGAGAAGGACGCGTGTCCGGAGAAGAAAGACTTCCTGAGGAGAAAAGACGAAAGTCAGCATTTAACTAAACTGAACGATTACTCCTCCCTTTACTCGCATGAGAAATAAATAACATTGTGACCCATTTGACGTCTGCCACGATACCTGGCCTCCTGGACTTTGCTCCCTGGGCCCTGGCACTGGTAGTCAGTGATGTAGCCCAGAGAGCAGTTGATGGCGGAGAAGTCGGGCTTGCACACGTCGAGGAAGTGAGGGCGCAGGCGCCCCACCGACACCTTGGCGATGTCCGTGAAGGACTGGCTGATGGCACAGCCAAAGACGAACACTCCCACCTGCTTGTAGAGAGCAGAGATGTACGGGTTGCCCACAAACGACTTGGATCCTTCATTCAGAAAGTAGATCCTGTAGCTCTCGCCGATTATAATCTGAGGGGACAGCAGGACAAACGGCGTCAGTGACGTGATTTAAATCGTGCATGCCATGTTCACTTTCCTTCCTAAGCACAGAAATCACATCTCCTGAGTGCTCAGTGAAAATGAGTGAGTGCAAGAGTGCCAGAACACTTTACGAGGAATGAGAGAGCAGTTTGAAATTATGTGCGCTGAACAGGGATTTTTTTTTAAAGGGGGGTGCAATAAAACATGCTGCTCATATTTCACATGTAATTTAATATGCAACTGAATGTTTGGATTTCATTAACTGAATAAAAGAACCTAATAAACTTGTCTTGCAAGCTCTTTCTTTTCAAGATTTAAGACGTCTGCAGTCGTTCCGTTTTCGTTATCAGAACACCGTGGCTAACGAATGCTGAAGTCGCTCGGGGTGATTCGAAAAATGTTCAGGAATGAGAACCTGAACTTCACGGGCGAATTATGTCTTTGATTCTGAGCGGAGAAAAATAGAAGAGACACGTGTGACTAAAATAAGAAGATTTAGATCGAGACGTTAAAGTAGATTGCAGTGATTTTTTTTCTGATGTGGTTTAGTTGAGCTGAGTTGAACGTATTTACCTGTGCCCTTCTACCTCTGTGAAAACAGTGAGACAACGTGGGGGGCAGGGGGGCACGTCAAAGTGTCCACCGCGTATAGTTTTCTGTAAGTGCGTAAACGAACTGTGGCCTAAAACCCAACGACTGCAGGCACGTTTAGGAGGAGGTGGAGAGCCGTAACTCAAAACAGCTGTCCGGGCTCAAAAAACGCCTCACCAACCCCCCAACGCCCCCCCTCATCTGCTGTTGTCTCCCAGTGGCTCACAAATGAGTCGGGGGTTGGGGGGAGAAAATGGAAGGATGGAAGTCAAAGAGCGACAGCAAGGGAGAAGAGAAGAGGAGGAGGAATGGGGAGCAGAGAGGGAGGAGGGGCAGGCACTGATGGTTCTAATCAGGAGAAATCGCTGAGCTAGGCGGCGTGTCGGATTTTGGTGGCCAGACTCCGCAGGCGCACGTCGGGGGCACGTTTGTCCCCCCCCCCTCTCTGCCGGCTGTCTCACCGAAACAGCTCTGATTTCACAGGGGGATGTCTGGCTGTTTTCACGTTTAGTATCTCAGTTTCATCGGAAATTCTTTCAAGGGCTGCAGAAATGAGCCTCATTCTGGGAAAGACTCTGGCGAGGGATAGCCCCTCAGAGAGATTTAACAAGCTGATATTGTGTTGTGCAAGTCTGTTGTTTCCACCATTCAGGCCTTTAGAGCCAGTTCGATGCAGCTCAGCTGCTTTCATGGGAAAGACAGAAAAGGGGGGGGGGGGCAA
>VUQH01035871.1:7091-19814 GCA_015106775.1 Etroplus canarensis | reverse complement strand
CTGTGTTTTGTTGTAACTTTACATGTGGTTTTCTCTGAATTTTTATTTCTGTGGCATAAAAATCATATGCCAAAATACATGTCAACATGACAGATTCTGGCTTTGCCAAATATGTAGCTGCTGCATTTTAGCTCTAACTATATATTTCTGTGATCCCCTGGCTTTTCCTCTCACTACACTATGAGGTTTAGTGAAATATCTTAATAACTGCTACAATGTTATGAAATCTGTAACTTCACACTTGATACTATTGAACTTGGAATCTTTTCTATAATTGCCCCCCCTTGTGATCAATTGTTACAATGATCTCTTTATTGTCTTGGCTCATTATGAATTCGGATAAAATTTGCCCACTTATGACTAACTAAATCGAATACTGTCAGCCTGACTAATTAATGAATGTCTGCTAACACTTTGAAATGAGACAGCGAACATGGTCAACATCATTCTTATTAAACATCAACATGTTGTCATTGTCGCTCTGGGTATGTTCGCCTGCTGATATTAGCATTTAGCTCACAGCTCACAGTGTCAATTCTGTGACTACAATTTTTCAAACATATTTTCTTTAATCTTTAAACTCTGGTGTAAATATATAAAATATCTGTTCATATATGAGTAATATATAATATGAGAAGCTATAACTGAATAAAAAATCCTCAGATAGCCGTTGGTGCGTTTTATTGTCTACTTTCCTGATAACTTAAGGGTTTGAATTATCTTTTTTTTCTATCTAAAGTGGCCTTAAAACTATATCTGGTTTTTCTCTTTACACGTCCATGTGCCAGAGAATTGTACTTGACCCTTCCTTGATTTTCAGACAGCATTGCTTGTTTTCCCTGGTGGATTTTTGGGGGGTTAACTGTCGTTTAATGCACCGTTAAAAGGCTGCAGCTGGAAAAGTGAACAGGAACATTTTTAACAACCTCACAAAGCCCCTAAAGCCTAAACCCAGAGCTGTCTCTGACCACCTCACGCAAAAGAGGAAGCCGTCCCTCAAACCACCAGACTCCAAATGCTGCATGTCAATCTTCCACTGCGTACAGAGGCAGTGGTCATTTCACTTTCATTTTTCTCCCTGAGCCTATCAACTATTTATTTTGAAAGCTTCTTCTGACCATGGAGGAAATGTAGTGACATAATTCAAATTTGGACAAGTGTTCTTTGAGATATGGTGGAGACCTTGAAGGCATCCAAGAGAAATGGGGAGGACAGGGCTTGTGTTTTAGTTTATTTCCAGAGGGGAGGGGGAGTGATCTGTCCTGGATGTACCTGTATTTCCAGGAGGAACTGCAAATCCTGACGGAGAAGTCAGAGTCAAAAAATTCATTTCATCATATAGAAAATATATAGCCAGGCTGCATCCTTAAGTTTTACCATTTGATAATGTATCTGTCTGAAAATCAAATCAGCTCACTTGTCCTTGGGTATGATCGCATATACAGTATAATCTCTCCCACGACAGTTAAAGACAAAGAGGAAATATTTAGTGTGAGTAAATCATGCATACAACTTAATAGGAAAAAGTTAAAATGTGTAAAATGTGAGAAGCAGACAGTGGAGTAAACACACAACAAGGGGTGCCATCGTTCATATTAGATCCAGGACCCTGGGGTACCATTGTGTGTTATGAGTTCAGCATTAATTGCTGCCTTTGGGAACGTTTGTTCTAGACATAATTACTTGTCAGAGGGGGAACCTTGAGTTTCCACGAAGGATGAGCTGCAGAGAAGTCTGTTTTGTGACAAATAATTCAGGTTTTTAACAAGACAGAGCTGATTTCCTGCACTATAAAGAGCAAACGTGTTCCTCTACCAGTGGTGTTAATAATGATTGCAGCTCAAGCAAAGGCCTGGCCAGAAACAAAGTAGTTTCATATTTATATTTTTTTCATAAAAGCTGAAACAGTTCTGTTCAACTGATTTGCAGATGAACAGAAACAACACTTTGATAATTAATTAATCATTTAGATACTTCTCAGGTAAGAAAGCTGAACATTTTCATTTGTGAATATTTGCTGTTTTCCTTTCATTTTGAGGTTTTGAGCATCTGAATATATGATGCTGGACTTTCTCTTAAGTCTAATGCAAATTTCTTAAAATTAGTTCAAATTATGAACTAATTAAAAGAAACAGATGATAAATATGACAACAGAATAGAATAAAAGACTGAAATAACTTAGTAATGTAAGATTTTATCACCAGTGAAAAGAAGACAATAAATTTAGGAGGACTGGTCCTTGTTGCTGCTTTAAGAAAGTCAAACAACCACAGCAAAACTGATTTAAAGTTTCCGGCAAAAATAATTAGTTTAAAATAAGTTTCAGACTGTGTACATTTCCACATCTACATAGTCTATATTTAATCCACTACTCTGTCTGAAATGTAGCTAAAATTATACATAAACAAGTTTTTGATGTCAGATTTGAGTGTCACTTTTCACATTTATTGCTCTGCTTGACCGTTTGACATGCGTGTGCACCCGCATCAACACTCTGGACCAGTCACTTATGCACATGCATACCCACACACACACACACACACACTCACACTCCCACAAACACAAACACAAACACAAACACACACATTCACAGGCACACATGCCCTGTTGGACTCAGAAGCCTTGCGACCGTCATGTCCATCTTTTCAAACACTGTCCAGACAGGAGAAAAACCTTGGCCATCAGCTCTCCTCTCTGAACCTGTCCATCACTGTCACTCTGGATCAGTGGTGCAGAACTCATCCTTCCTCTCCCGCTGGTCCCCGCTGGACTGGACTTGCTCAGTCTAGCCCCTCATATCGCTGTCAGGAGTCCCAACTGACAGCCTGCTGCTGCAGCTGATTCCAGTTTGCTAGCCGTGCTATGGGCTGATGCCAGCAATCTGTGCTTTGGCAGTGGGTGGCCGTCTGTAAGGCAAAGCTTTGATAGGTACAATGATGGAGTTATTCATATGGGCATCTTAACACCGCGAAAGCACTATCATATGCATGAAATAGCAGCGTGTTGGAATGACAATCCCTGACTTTGACGTGAGAATGCTCAAATCCTGCAGTTCACAGGGAGAGGTGGTGATGTGGGTAAAACACGCACACATGCTGCAATGTCTCAACTTCTCGACCAGACCGGATGTCACACCAGTCCTGCGTCTGTGTAAGAGCAAAGGCCTTTTCTTTCTCTCTCTCTGCACCACATGTGTGAATTCTATCGTAATGGCTGGGGTTTCCAGAGAACTCTGGATCTTTCAAACAAACCACAACAGGCGGTAAGACCCAGCTTCTCAGCCTCCCACAGAGACAGGGACAGTCAGTGGAGAAGTGAGAGTGGGGATTGGAATTTAATTACAGCCTTAAAGCCCTCAGAGTCCAATATGAGAGAGAGGGATGAGACATAAATCTACAGGGGTGCCTTTGTTTGTACGGTGGCTACAACAAGAAAATCATTCAAAACCCACTGCGGAGACACAGAAGTCTGTAGTACAGCAGTTCAAAGTTTGACAAATGAACAACTGGGATTTCAAAGACTGTCATTCACTCATTCATTCCAGCTTTCTTTAATTAAAGTGTCCATTCTTCTCGATTATGGAAAACTGTGCTTCAATAAGAGCCTGGAAGTAGCAAAGACAAATATAGATTTGATTGCACACCCTTGGGCAGTGTGCCAACCAGTATATTTGACTGTATATAAACATTTTGGTGAAATTTCAACAACTGACAAAAATTGAGAATTATTTTAAATGTTTTCCAGCAAGTGGAACACCGGGGAGTTCACTGATTAACAATTGAAAAGGCTTACTAAACTATTGCTGACATGCACTACATAACTTCAGGAGCAGAGATTCACAACTAAAATCAATCCATCTTTTTCCACATTGCTTAGCACAAACGCAATTCCCCTATGCCCCAGTGAAGGAACATGGATGTACTATTACAAGAGAACCTACGGCCTTATGATTAGATTCAAAGCTGCCTTGGCCAACACATCAAGGGGCTTTTCTGGGCTGCAGATTGGCCAGACTGGCGGCAGAGCATAGAATCTGCAGAGTGAGTTAAAAGTCACAGGCCTGCTCCCAGTCCATTGTATTTCAGCCAGGGTGGGGCGCAGAGGATGAAAACCAGATTGGGTGCTCCACATACTGTTCCAAACACTGCATAAAGAAAAAAAGCCTGAAGGACGCTCTCTGTCTCTTTCTCCTTTGCCTCGCATTTGTAACAGAGATGCAGTAAGGAAGTGTTGTTTTAAGACTTAACCGGACTCTGCTGTGCTAAGTGTGACAGAGAACATTTAAGGGTTATATTCACAATTGAGTGTCTTGCAGTGTAACTGTGAAAAAGAGAGAAAAATCTGGCTTGTGGCTCTGTGAGAGGCAGTCAGGGGGTGGGGCACCCTCTAGTGCAGAAATCCAGATGTAGGTCACTGCCAAAAAATTCCAAAATCCTGATGTTCTGGCCAACAGAGAGGCTACAAAACCTTCTCCATGTAAATAACGTCAGCAAATCACCCCCTACAATCCGTTCCATAAAAAATCTGGAGACATTTAAGCTGAGACAGCCATGAGAATACAAACCGCATGTCTTCTTCTGTTAGGGTTTCTTAAATCACCTAAGCTCTGTTAAAACAAAATATAAGGGTAGAATTTGACGGGGACAATTCAGGCAATAGATGCTGGAGTATGACGTTTGTGAAGCTTATATAGGAAAGAAGCTGGGATATCCTACATGTCAACCATGATTGTTTTTGGCAGTAATATCATGCAAATACATCTCTTCAAACTGACAGGGTTTGCTCAACAAATTGCTACAAAACACTGCTTTCATTTTGTTTGTCTGGACAAAAGTCGTCAAGCATCTATTTGAGTAATTGAATAGAGTTGTGAGCTGAACTTTCCACTGATACAACTGGCAACGCCTCAAGGTCTACAATGTCTCAATCCTTCGCATCTGAACTAAGAGGATGAGCATGGTATAAGAAAATGCCATGTATGCAGTGGAAAGGCTGCATAGGGGCTTTGGGGCTAGAGGAACACATATGAATACGTCAAAAAGAAAAATTCTCCTCACACAAACCTCACCAAGAAAAAGCCTGAAAAAAATTAACACAAAAGAATTGCATCCCTAGTGGGTGCATGCCTATTCCACCCGTTTTCTATTCTTTTGTGTAATCACAGCCATGTGCACGTCATCATTCCCTCATTTCAACTGATTCCACCAACTTTATATCCATTTTTCTGACACATGTGATCGCTTTCAACAAATTTTAATGCCTTTTTTCTCTCTCCAGAAGCCATGAGGTGTTACAGTCCAGATGTTTCATTCTCAGTTCAGTCAGAGATGCTTCAATTAGGACATATTTTTTAAAGATCTAACTGAAATGTAGCTCTGTGTGCAACATTGGTGAGAAATATGGAAATGTTAAAAATCAGAAAAGTGATACATATTAAATGTTTATGTCACACTATAGACTTTATAGTTACTTTGGGCTGCCACCTCCTAGCGTGACATTTTCTCTCCATAAAATCACAGCAGAGTGACATCTGGACTTCATGCAGCAAACCACTTTCATACTTCAAATGTCCGGATGGTTTTCACTACCTATCTGCATTAAAACTGCTTTTCAGCAGCACTATAATGTATTGACACAGTAGACACACTAGTGTCTCAAGTAAATCTGCATTTGAAAATTGTTTTAATATCTGGGCAATAAAACCAAAACCATCTACATGCAGGAAGATGACCAGCATAGGCTTTTTTATTTTGAAAACTTTCCATTAATTATAATAAATTATGTAATATTTTCAATATACATATCAAAAGTAATGCTTGTATCACCAGTCTCCACAAATACCATTTTACAAACTACTCAAGGTAATCATGGACAGAGGGCGACTTCTGGTATGTTTGCATAACATTACGGCTGTGCACAATTTTCCCCTCCTTGATGAAAATCCCCTGTGAACTCAGTTCTAAACAAAGTGTAAAGGCTGGCAGTACACACATGACACGTATGAACTTTGACATGTCAACATGACTGGTTGTATTTATCCTCGAACAGGCTGTGACTGACCAGCCACGTAAGACCACTGCACCAGTCACTGAGGTTAATTAACTATCTGGAAACTATTTCAGCCCTGCCAAGTTTGTGTCACTTCAGGTATGTCTCCATTTAATGTCTTCCGCTCGAAGTATGCGTGGTTGGCTCTGGCTCTGAGCGCTTTTCCGTTGTGTGGAATTATAATGACAGGACAGAAAAGGCAATAATATGGGCACAGTCTCAAAAAGGTTTCACTCAAAGGGTTCCCAAAGAACAGTGTGTTTTGCCAAAAAATGTTAAAACATTAAAATTATACCCTCACCTCTTTACATTAGCATGTCAATCCAACGTACAACCTGCCCAATCAGACACGTCTAGATATTTTGCTAGAATTAATTTAAAAGCTAAATATGACTTCTTGCCTCCAGCAAGAAGGTTATGTGTTTAGTTTGGTTTGTTTGTCAGCCAGGTTACACAAAAATTTATAGATAAATTGGCACAAAAAATTTTACCAGTGGTGGAACTTGGCCTAACATAGAGCTGGTTAACTTGGAGCTGACTGGATTCTGGATGTAGAACCAGGATTTTTTTTTTTTTTAAATCTTCAACAATGTGAGATCTGGCATTATGCATCACATCTCAGCTGATTCCAGCAGTGTTACAATTAGTGAAATAGAGATTATTAGAGTGCGGTCGATGTATGTCAAGTGATTGTAGTATAAAAACACCTGTGTCTGGGAGGTCTAGTTTCTAGTTCATCAGTATTCCTGCTACAATTGCAACATGAGGACAAAAGAACACTCCAAGCAAATCAGAGAAAAGATCCTTGAAAAGTAGAAGTCAAGAGATAGCTACAAAAAAGATTTCCAACTTACTGGACATCCCATACATTTCAGTCAAATCTATCATTAAGAAATGGAAGGCGTATGGCTCTTGTCTAAATCTGTCTAGAGCTGGCCATCCTCACAAACTGAGTGACCGGGCAAGAAGAAGACTGGTGAGGGAGGCCACCAAAATACTTACAATCACTCTGAAAGAGTTAAAAGCTTCAGTGGCTCAGATGGGAGAGACTGTACATACAAAAACTGATGCCCATGGTCTTTACCAGTTGAAACTGTACTGGAGAGTGGCAAAGAGGAAGCCACTGTTGAAAAAAGCTCATATGAAATCACTCCTGGAATTCGCCCAAAGGCATATGGGAGACTCCCAGGCAATGTTCCCTCTAAGCTGCGTGCTTGTATGCATGCTGCATAGATTTGCTGCATGCTTGCATGCACATTACATAGATTTGCTGTGCACGGAGGACATAGGAGCGATGCGCGATTGCGCAAGCGTGCAGCTAAGAGGGAAGGTTGCTCCCAGGTCAATTGGAATAAAGTTCTTTGGTCTGATGAGACAAAAATTGAGCTTTTTGGCCATCAGACTTGACACTTTGTTTGGCACCAAACACCAAACACTGCATATCACCACAAACACATCACATCCACTATGAAGCATGGTGGTGGCAGCATCATGCTCTGGGGATGCTTCTCAGCAGCAGGCCCTGGAAGACTTGTAAACGTAAAGGGGAACATGAATGCAGAAAAATATCATCAAATCCTGGAGGATAATCTGACTCAGTCTGCAAGAGAACTACAACTACAGAAGATTTATTTTCCAGCAAGACAAGGACCCCAAGTATACAGCAGAAGCTACACAGAAATGGTTCAAAGGTAACAAGGTGAATGTTCTGGATTGGCAGAGTCAAAGCCCAGATCTCAGTCCAATCGAGTATTTGTGGCTGGACTTAAAAAGAGCTGGTCACGTCAATCCTTGAGCAACCTGACAGAGCTTTAGCTGTTTTGCAAAAAAGAATGAAGAAAAATTGCAGTGTCCAAATTTGCCAGCCTGATTGAGACATATCCACACAGACCACACAGGTTCCACAGGACAGGGGCCTGATAGCTGAAGGCTCTGCCTCCTTTTCTACTCTGAAGTGCTGTATTTGGAAAATATGGTACAATGAGGTCTTTAAGATAAGATGGGACCTGACTTTGTATGTGAGTAAAAGGATTTTAAATTCAATTCTGAATTTAACAGGGAGTCTATGAAGAGAAGCCAATACAGGGGATATATGATATCTCTTTCTAGTCCCTGCCAGCACTCTTGCTGAAGGTAAATATATTTATGAAGCTATAGTAAAGTAACTAAAAACCTATAACCAATCCCAGCTTTTTGCTGACACAGTGTAGCTTCAGCAGTGTTTGATGAATATAGAAAAACAGCATCTAATCCAGATAATTTTTGCAAATACCAGATTTTTATTTTTCTTGGCTAATTATTGAACTTGATATTTTGTAAAGTTCTAAGACCATGTTTTCATTGACAAAAAATTCCCAAATAAAAACACAGAAATATTTTATAAAACATAAAATTTTGAAGGTTGTTCAGCCTTGGCTTATATATATATGCAGTCTCTGACTGCTATTGTTTGTTTGTTTGCTTGTTTGTTTGTTTGTTTGTTTGTCTGTTAGCAGGATTACACACAAAGTTACAGATGGATTAGCACAAAATCTTTTACCAGTGGTGGGATTTACTTCAACTCAGACGTGATTAACTTTTGGAGTCGATCTGGCTCTGGATCTTGATCCAGGATTTTTTTTAAGAATTCTTCAACATTTTGAGATAAGGCTGTTCAATCTTGGCGGAGGTATGCAGTCTCGGGCTGCTCTTAGATAAAACGATAATAAGTCATATAAAAATGTTTATTTTGGTGAAAAACAAGCATTTCGTTTGCAAAACATCCTTTGCAATACCCTAAAAAGAGACTGAAATGCAGACTAAGCTGCAGTAATTACAGTTAAAGCAAGAGGCCTACAACTGGAAGAAAGGAGATGGGGAAAGATTTTTGCACTGATTACTCACAAAATGTAGTCTGCCCTTTAGCTAAGTTACAATTCTAGACAAAAACAGTTCAACTGAACTAATAACGCTCAAGCAATTGTACTCATGCTGTAATTGAACACACTGATTACTCATTCACATTGTAGTTTCACTCATTTAATAGAGCCTGCTTTAGCAGCAACAGCCTCCATTAGATGTTTCCTGTGACTGCTTTTGGGCACAATGATAATATGAAGCTTTTTTACAAAACTGTTTAAATTTCTCAATATTTATGGTATGTCTTTATTGACCAGCCTTCTTCAGGTCATAATACAAGAGTTCTGTTTATTTAAGTTAACCACTTAGCCATACCTCCAGCCTGAACATTTTTCATTTTCACATCATATTCTTGATTTAGTCATGTTACTAGTGGGTTGAACTAACCCAACCACAGGGTCCCACAAGCCAGTGTATTCCTATAGCTGGCCCCAAGCCCAGGTAAATGGGGAGTTGCATCAGGAAGGGCATCTGGCGTAAAATCTTTGCCAAATCCAATATGCGGATTCATGATATGACTTTCAAACCGGATCAGTCACGGCCCGGGTTAACAACGACCGCCTCTGATGCTGTTAGCTATGCTGCTGTTGGCTGAAGACAAAGTAGGGCGAGAAGGGTAAAGCATGTTAGGAGGCAGAGAGAGAGAAGGAAAGGTAGGAGGGTGGAGGTGAGAGTAGGGACTTTAAATGTAGCAAGCCGGCAAAGAAAAAGTAGGATAGTCAGGGAGATGAAAAAGTAGACAGGAGTACTGGGAGTCTAGGCATACAGCAAAGAGAGAAGTGGCAAAGGCAAAAGGTTTATAGGGAGTTGTATGAGAGGCTGGACACTAAGGAAATGATTAGTGACAGAGCACAAGAGAGGTGAAGAAGAGAGTGCAGGCAGGGTGGAGTAGGTGGAGACAAGCGTTAGGAGTGCTTTGTGACAGAAGGATAGCAGCAAGAATGAAAGGGAAGGTTTACAAGACAGTAGTGAGGCCTGTTATGATGTATGGGTTGGCACTGACGAAAAGACAGGAGGCAGAGCTGAAGGTGGCAGAGTTGAAGATGTTGAGATTTTTGCTGGTAAGTAAGAGAGGCAAGGCTGAGATGGTTTGGACAGGTTCAGAGGAGGGATAGTGGATATATTGGACAACGGATGGTGAAGATGGAGCTGCCAGGCAGGAGGAGAAAAGGAAGACTACACAGAAGGTTCATGGATGTAGTGAAGGAGGACATGCAGAGGGTTGGTGTGAGGAAAGAGGATGTAAGTGGTAGGGTGAGATGGAGGTATATGATCCTCTGTGGTGACCCCTAACAGGAGCAGCCGAAAGAAGAAGACTTGAGAGTTGAACTAATGTCACAAACCTTACCTTGATGTCAGTTTGAGGTACTTATAAAACATTTCCTGGATATCTTTGTTAGAATCAGAATACTTTATTAATCCCAGGGAGGAAATTGTATTTCATTACAGATGCTCGGCCATATATAAATAAATGTAATTTTGAAAGGCAGTAGATAAAAATATGAGATAAGAAATACGATAAAAATAAATTTTAAAAAATTTCTCTGTATGAATTGCGATATGTAGCATAAAAAACTCCACAGTTAAACACTGTACAATATGTAAAATATTATATAAGAGTGTGTAAAGCAGTAATCAAAGCAAAGGGTGGCTATTTGGAAGAATCTAAAATATAAAACATGTTTTGAGTTATTTCACACTGTTTTCTTCACTACATAATTCCATATGTGTTCATTCATCATTTTGATGGCTTCAGTGAAAATCTGCAATGTAAATAGTCACGAACATAAAGAAAAACCATTAAATGAAAAGGTGTGTTTAAACTTTTAACTGGTAGTGTGTGTGTGTGTGTGTGTGTGTGTGTGTATATATATATATATATATATATATATATATATATATATATATATATATAATTCATTTCACAAAAAATTAAAATTAATCAGAGGCTATATATAGCTTAACTGAATTTGGTTTGATTAGGCTACCATCAGTACACACTGGCATAAAATTCATTAATTATGTTGAAATGTTTAATTAATCATTTAGATTTATTTATGTTAGACACTTATCTAAAGTTTATTTGAATAAATAAAATGGATATAGAAAACAAGGCAAAACATACTGTTCTGTTTTAAATATTGTGCAGTTTCCATGTTTTAGGAAACTTAGTTTAATAAAATAAAGTACAGCCTATCTAAAACCTTTAAACCACTTTTTTCAGTGCACTGTTGACCTGCCTTTTCAGAAAATACTACAGCTTGTATCTCATCAGGGGTCCTAAAAAACAGCTCTTTGGTTCTTGTTGGGTAAAAATTAAGGATATTTGCTATTTTAGTAAATCACAAATCATGACAATCATTACTGTAGTGTGTAGATTGTCTTAATAGGAATGAATAAACTGCTCTCTGATGTCTATATTCATACTTGGTCTTATTTGTTTAGTGCATGAATACACTCAAACACTGCATGAAACACAGTAGTCATATTATTGCATTTCCTTTACCTGTGATGTGTTGATATGTCTTCTGTTGTTATTGCAGCACAATTCAGCAGGGGACATGAAAGCCTCAGCTTTTCTATGTAAAACAGCAGAAGGCTCTCAGAGACTTCGTATCTGTAGCTCAGTCAATTGCTACTTCAAGATGGGATTTATTCCACATGACAAAAGATATGAACATGTCATAGTGTCAAATTTATCTGTAGTTACAGTGATGCTCTACAAATGTGAATTTATCATAATATTAAATTAAATTTCTTTGTGAGGAAGGCTTCTGATATGTAAGCAGCTTCTGTGTGTGTGTTTCTGCATATCGAATAGGCAATTTACTATTGCCCATAATATATGATGTGAAGGCACGATTTAATTATTTTTTCCCTTAGACTGAAAAATGTTTATTGACAGACTTTACTATTCAGACTTTCATGCATTACATAAAACATGCAAGCTTAAAAGAAGGTGTGTTCTTTGTGCATTCAGCATTGTGATTATATGATCTTCAAAGGATTTGTTGAAGAAACAGCCTAACCAGTTGTATTGATGCAGTGTGCAGTAAAAGTCCCTTTACTCAGTGTTTCTGACATTCACACTAACATCCAGAAATAACTGAGGCCGCAGCGAGATTAAAATTGAAGAAACAGCACTATTTTGTTTTCCTTTCTGTGAAATAATTTAATGTTTAACATTCAAGTGTGAGTGTGTGTGAATAGAGCCAGGAGGGCAGATAAATTCTGGTACATGGGTGGAACTGGATTATTGCCAGCAAGTTCAAATTGAAGACTGTTTTTGCATTGTTCACCGTGAGTGATTGCTGAGTGTGAGGCATTAGTTATGCTGACTGCGGAGCCATAAATAATATTTTACTGTGGTGCGGATGTGTGTGTCTGTTAGCATGACATCTGGGTTTTAATTCTCAGAGAAAAGTCCCATATCTGCATGATCCTACTAACGCAAGCCATCTGAAGAGAATACAGATGAGAGACGGTCCCTCTATTCTCCCAGAACCTCCTTCAACAACAGAGCACAGCAACATACACAGTGACCTTGGCTGATTAAACATTCCTCTCCGGTCTGGATTCCGAAAAAAACAGCCTTCCCTATGTCTCTATAGTGTGTCTATACTGAGCACCTACAAGGTGCTGCTCTGTGGAAAGGGATTTCAAATGAAATATTTTAATAGTGGAGTGGCTTCTCATGCTTATGTTGGAGGCTTGTTTGTGGACTGATATGTATGATATGAGGGGTATGAGTACGCGTATTTGCAGATAAATATGATT
>VUQH01035865.1:13958-30038 GCA_015106775.1 Etroplus canarensis | reverse complement strand
CCTTCTGTATGTCCTCCTTCACTACATCCATGAATCTGCTCTGTGGTCTTCCTCTTCTCCTCCTGCCTGGCAGCTCCATCCTCAACGTCATTTGTCCAATATATCCACTATCCCTCCTCTGAACATGTCCAAACCATATCAGCCTTGCTTCTCTGACTTGTCTCCAAGCTTCTCAACCTGAGCTGTTCCTCTGATGTACTCATTTCTAATCACATCCATCCTGGTCACTCCCATCAAAAATCTCAACATCTTCAATTCTGCCACCTCCAGCTCCACCTCCTGTCTTTTTGTCAGTGCCACCGTCTCCAAATCATACATCATAGCAGGTCTCACTACCATCTTGTAAACCTTCCCTATCACTCTTGCTGCTATCCTTCTGTCACAAAGCACTCCTGACACTCGTCTCACCCACTCCACCCTGCCTGAACTCTCTTCTTCACCTCTCTTGTGCTCTGTCCATTGCTTTGGATGGTTGATCCCAAGTATTTAAACTCATCCACCTTCACCACCTCTACTCCTTTCATCTTCAGTGTTCCACCTGCCTCCCTCTCTTTTATGCACATTAAATAAAATATGTAAAATAAAGTAAATAAACAAAAGTATTGAGTGTCTGAAGCCTTACTTCAACAAGCACAATGTCAAGCATCATATGTAGTGGTATAAAGCACGCTACCACTGGACTCTGGAGCACTGGAAACATGTTCTGTAGAGTGATGAATCATGCTTTTCTACTTGGAAGTCTGATGGACAAGTCTGGGTTTGTGAATACCAAAAGAACATTACCTGCCTGACTGCATTGTACCAACTATAAAATTTGGTGAAGAAGGCATAATGCTATGGGTGTGTTTTTCAAGGGTTGGCCTGGGTCCCTTAGATTCAGCCAAGTAAAATCCTAATGTTTCACCTTACCAAGAAATGTTTGACCATTCTATGCTACCAACTTCGTGGGAACAATCTGGGGCCATTCTCTGTTCCAGCATGACTGTGTCCCGGTGCACAAAGCAAGATTCTTGTAGGCATGGTTGGTTGAATTTGGTGTGGAAGAGCTTGACTGGCCCATGCAGCCCTGATCTCAATCCCATCAAACGTTCTTCTGGATGAATGGGCAAAGATTCCCACAGACACGCTCCAAAATCTTGTAGAAAGACTTCCTAAATGAGTGGAAGCCATTACAACTGCAAAGAGGGTACCAACTCTGTTTTAATGCCTGTGGATTTAGAATGGGATTTTATAAAATGCTCTGTAGGTGTAATATGTAGGTGGCCCAATAAAGCTGCTTACATCACCATCCTGCAAAGACAACAGGATGTTGCCATATAGGACAAAAAAGTTCACAATGATGTAAAACTGCGGTGCAAATGGAAAAAGTAATTCCACAGGAGAAACACATTGGCATGTTAGAGTCTAAAAAATCACGTTTTCAAATCAGAAACTTTTTCTTGGGCCAGTTTATTCTGTCACATTTATTAGCTCCTAACAATTCCAAACAAATTTTACTAGCCACCTAACAAGACATTTCCCTTGGTCATAAAAGCTCTATATAAAACTAAAGTAGCTTGAAGTTGTTCTTTTTTAACGATTGTCACTCCTGTAACTCTGATTCTGATCGGCTCATTCACACACCTCCCACTCCACACCATCCCACTGCAATCCTGTTGCCCCCAGACCAGAAGTCAAGACCTCACATTCCTCTTCTTATCTGAAAAACCGCTAACTTCATCTGCAGCAGTTACATTCTCCCTCTTTTACTCTCTCATTTTTCCCCCTTCACAAGACGTTTGGTCTTTAATGTATTTCAGAGAACATCTGCTAACTATCACTGAACCTCGTGGGATTTCCATTTAGCCCAGTTAATTACTCTATCAAGCCGGGTTCATTATCATATTCCACCTCTTTAAAAAAAAATTCACCCGACACTGTGTGACTGTGTAAGTTTGTGTGTGTAAGCGTAAGTGTGTACTCAGATATGTGCATGCACTGGTGTAAGCCTAGGTGCGCTTGCATGTGCATGGCACTGTCTTAAACATATTCCTAATTGCAAGTGGTTCAGCCATAATAGTCGTGTTAATGAACCAGAGCTGTCTATAGGAGCCAGCTCTGGAAGTCAAGTAGGGAATCTGTTAGTTTACTTCTCTGGGGAGGACAGTGAGCTGGTATTAATCTTGATGAACAACAGCACAGTGACTTCTGCTCATCTGCTTCATTCCCTGCAGAGGTTAGTCCAGGTGACTGATTGCACAGTACCTATGTCTCACAGGAGTTGAATGTGAAGGTTTTCATTTAAAAATGAGACACCCTCTGTTGAAAAAGATGTGACTGAGTTTCAAATTGTTTCCGGCATGACAGTTAAAATCATTCAAATGCCTCAAGAAAATAAGTCACTGAACTGCTACTGGAGAGGTTATATGAAGCTACCAACGCAGAGGGCAGGACACAGCAAACAGCGCATTACAACACTAATTCCAAAGTTTCATTAAACATATTATTAAATTTCACTACAAAAACTTTTCCATAAACATGGTTTGGAAGTAATAGGAGCAGCAGGGTGTGTAGTTTAATTAATGGATAGAAATTTTTCATTCAGAAGGTCAAATTTCTCCTTCAAGGATCGACAGACAATCACAAACAACAACAAAAAATAATACATCAAGGGAACGCTGCCTTTCCTAATATGGATACCAAGTACTTTAAAATGACACCCTTTATAATGAGTTTACTGTCATATCATTTTTAAAGTGCTTCCAAGTGAGTGACTATTGTTTTTCTTTCTGGAGGTCACAGGATTTAAAGCATTGCCAGCTGTTCTGCTAAACAACCATCCAAAGAAAAACAATCACAGATGCATCTACTAAAATGTATATGAGCTGGAGGGTTTGCAGGATCAGTGAAGTCATCTAATATTAAAGGGTTGCTGGTACAAAATCAAGCAAGAGTTGACCGAAAAATGCCATGATAAAAAAAATATGTAGAAAAAAAATAGAGGAGACACTTGGAAACAAGCTGGTGTAAGGCTGTCAGGGCCACAGTTATAATCTAGTAAAAATGCCTTCTAGTACGAATAGGGAGATTCAATTTACAATCAAAACACACCACTTGCCAAGGACTGGCTCATATTGTCCATCACAATCCCATCTTTCCTTGAAGTTTGAATGTATATTCCTGTGCAACACAGAAACAGGTCAAGAATAGACTATTTTGCCATAATCTTGTGAAGGTCCAGTCTTTGTATTATGCACTGTTTTCAGTCCATCATTGGTAATAACTGACTTTCTCTTTAATAATAACCTTACCAATTTCATTGCATAATTAGCACCTACACTCAGAGGTTTCAAGTACATACAGATTACCTCCCTTTACTATATGAGGGTCTATATGGCAGTGGGTGTTCACTGAGTGCAGAGCAGTAAAATCTACCGTTTGATGAGATTAGCTGAGTGGTGTACTTGAAATAACCTTTCATGCGCTGCCATTATTGTATTAATCTATTCTAAAACAATTTGGTTGAATTAATTAGGCCCTACATATTTCAGCAACACTCACAGGCTGCCTGGAAACAGATGGCTCTGAGGGCGAGCCACTCTGCAATGAATGTGTATGGCTAAGGAGTAAAAGAGAAGAGAAATAGTCATGATGAGAAAAGGCAAAGACAAGGAAGAAAATGGTGGTACGAGGGAAGAAAGAAAGAAAGTTCTGACATTGAAACCTCTGCATTGTGTACCTGACAGACTGACGAATGAGAGTCAAAGATTGGGTGAGGAGAGACAGCGAAACAGAGAAAGTTGCTCAGGGTCTCAGGTCCTAATGCTTATCAGTTCCCCTGCAGCTGACAGGAGATTGGTAGCTTAACAACAGTTGGGCAAAGAAGGCTATTATCTCAATCCTACAGTGTTCTGGATGGGTTCAACCTTGAACAGCTTGTAGATGATGAGCCTATCCATATGGTGTTTAAATCGCTCAGCGTTTCCTCAGCCATTAACCTTCAGGACACCTTGCACTTGTCCTCCACTATGACTGACAGCTCCACACAGATTTCATAAAACATTCCCACTATTAAGTAAAATTTCACATGTGAGTGATACAGTGAAAGTTATCACAGCCACATGCAACCATAGATTTCCAGTCTTGTTTTAAATGTGACCCTTGTTGTTACCCCTCAGCAGTATAGCCTTACTGTGGACAAAAACTTTGAACATTTTTAAAAAATTACTTTTTCAAGAATTTTAAAACTGTAAAACACAAAAGCATCCATATTTATACAAGAAAACTAACATTTTAGATTTAGAAGTCAATAAAATATTTTTTGTTACAGAATTTTTTTTAATTGATAATGCCTCAATCATTAGGTGAATACAAATTTATCTGAGCTCCAGCCTGAAAAGCATCTATGATATAGAGAATTTCTTACTAGCAGCTTTGATGTTATTGCTAATAGTATATCATGTTTTGGGCTGTTAAGATGTGTGAATACCCATGCTGCCTATATGTGCAACTAAGATCTGCCAATACCCATGCTGACTCATTGGCTGAGTTTCACTTTCAAAGGGATGTGCAAGAGTGCAAAGCTGTGAGGACAGTCAAGATGTTTTACAGACTGTGGAGTGTGGATTTAAGAGCAGAGGAGCTTGAGTGCTAAAAGGCTGAAGCGTTTACGAGCCGCTGCCACCACATCATGAAGGACAAGTTAATGGGCAGCTAAGAGGAGGTGGATCATAATGTACTTGGTGGCTCAGGTCCAGCCAAGTCTTGACTTTTTAACAGGAATCTCAACCTTGCTGATGACAATGCCCTCAGAGAGAAAAGACAACAAGGTAGAGAAAGTGAGAGCAAAAGAGGGAGGAAAAACTGCAGTGAAGAGGCTGAGAGACACTAAGAAAGATGATGCAGAGGTTCTGAGGTTAGGTAATGCCGCCACAGAGCACTTAGCTCACTCCAGGTCCGCGTCAGCTCTTGTTTCAGGACTTGGGTAATGGACAGCAAACCGCTGGCACTGTCTGCAGAGCTAGGGAAATTAAAGTTTTCCAACTCCAGACTTGGCAGGAGCTGTGGCAAATGATATCTTTCACCTGAGAGGGAGTGGGGGAGACTTTGCAAAGAGTGATGTCACTGGTAGAAACAAAACACAGGGAACCAAATAGGGAGGGTGCAACAGTCCAGCATAAATCTACTGTATGTTACATTTCTATGAAAGAATCTGGTAAACTACAAATTACTATCTCACATAACTAGCCTTTCTTTCTCTGGCAGTATAACAGGCTATGGTCCATGCCAGTGTCTCCTCCTTGCCTGCATCATTACCGTTTAAACTAACATGGACATCCTGCTGCCCAACAAGAGTCAGGCAGAGTGCTCCCACGTGCCTGCTTTTATTACCTTGTTGACACCAGCTGCTGATTTTAAGCACTTTAAATGCTGAGTCTGAGTGGTGGCTCAAATCACAGAATTAATGCCGTTATTCCTGCCCTGCTTTCTTTTTGGCAGTGCTTTTAAGCCACCGACTTAACAACAAGCCTGGGTTTTATGCATTGAGACAGCTGGTGGGAATAAGGCAGTTGCCAGTGGTATAAAACACTGAGTGTGTGTGCGTGTTTGTAAATGTAGTGAGTGCCTTCGCGTGTGGGAGGGCATCAGAATATTAAAAACTGTCTTTTAAAAGTTGCTTGTCTGCAGTCCAATTATTAAAATTGCACATTTGTCGCACTGGTCAGTCTTTGTAAACATGGATTTAGCTCTGAAGCTCAGGATTTGGCATTAGTAAAGGTGATTAAAATGCGGTGGAAATGTGACATACTGGAAACCAAATGTTACAGATTCCTCTTTCCTCTTCACCAGTTTGACACTCAACTTCCACTCTCTCCACACTGGCACGCTTCATTACTACTACACTTGTGTGAAGTCACTCGCCTCTACTTGCACACAAACACACACACACACACACACACACACACACACACACCAACACCACACAGCCACACTCATGAAAGTGTGCATTCCCGTGTGCGCCCCCCCAGCACACACACTTTCCCTCACTTCATACACACAAACTAAGAAATGCTATCTAGCAGCTGTACCTCTCCTTATGTGCAGAGAGTGTTGATCCCAGTTCTTCTCTCACACACAGTGAACATATGTCAGTCAGAAACAAGGCAGACTCTGTATTCCATTTTCTGAATAAAAAGTTTGCTTCTCTTTCATACAGCACTTCTTAAGTCTCCCCAGACTCATGTACAAAGACCTTAAGTAATATGTGGAGGTGACCTTGTTGTGTCTGAGTGCGTGCATGTTTAAATGTGTGAACGTGCATGCATGTGTTATTACAAAGGGAGGATCTGAGATGCCTTAGGTAAAACAAATACAGACTCTGATAGATGCCAGCAGCACCTGTCTGATTTACATTTCCTAAATGCAAATGAATTACCAAAGAATCATTTCAGGAGCACCAACAGGCAGCACAACACTGAGATGAGTTCTACCTGAAGGAGAAAGAGTTTTCACAGAAATATTTATAGGAAGCTTAGAAAACTTTCACATAAGCCAAAAGTCCCCCAAAGCCAGTTTAAATGAACTATATGTAGCAATGCAAATTATGTAGTGTACTGTATGTGTGCATAAAAAACAAAGTTTGCTCAGGACTCTATGCAGTCATGTGAAAATCTTAGTAGAGCCCATGAGGCCATAGTTTGTAGAACCACCTTTAGCAGCAACAACGTGAATGAGTGAATCAGTCTCTCACATCGTCGTGGAGGAATTTTTGCCCATTCTTCTTTATTATGCTACTTTGGTTCATTCAGGTTTATGAGCATTTGTTTATGTACAGTTCTCTTAAGGCCCTACATTTCAATCTGGTTGAGGTCTGGATTTTGACTGGGCCATTGCAACACCTTGATTCTTTTCTTTTTCAGTCATTCTTTTGTTGATTTGCTGCTGTGTTTGGAATAATTTCCCTGTTTAATGACCCAATTTCAGCCAAGCTTTAGATGCTGAAGAGATGTCTGAACATTTGACTCTATAGTACTTTGGTAAACAGAGGAGTTCATGGTCAACTCATTGACTGCAACTTGCACAGTCTCGCCTTGGGGTGAATTTGCTGGGATGTCTGCTCCTGGGAAGATTTTCAGCTTTACTGAATGTTTTCCACTTGTGAATCTATAGTGAGAACGTTGATTCACAAGTGGAAAACATTGAATTGACTTCAAATAGTTTGTTTCAGATTGTTATAATCCTTCCCAGGCTGATGGGAAGCAACAATTGCTTCCCTAAGATCATTGCTGATATCTTTCCATATTGGGATTATGTTAACGCACTCCTGAATTCTGCAGACCAAAAAACTGCCAAAACGTTTGCTTTTATAAAGGTGGTCACACTGGCTGATCAGTTAATTGAGTGTATCTGATTAGCTGCACCTGGCTGCTACTTACTCTCCTATTTCCTATGGAAGTATTAAGCATGTTGTTAATTTTGAAAACTCTTTTGCATGACTTTAGATTTGGAACTTTAGACTTTCGCACAAGTCAGCAGTTATTATTTTGTAGGTTAAACATCAAATTTCAGAGGTTTAGAATATTAATATTATAATATATGTTAGATACTGTAGTACAAGAAAATTATGAGTCATGCCAATGCCAGTTTTACAGCTTTTTTATGACCCAGAAGAGCATTCAGACACTGATGTAGATTAGATTGCATGACTGGCAATCTCCATTCCAGTTCATGTGTTCAGTAGGGTTGAGGTCAGGGTTCTGTGCAAGCCAGTCAAGTTCTTCCGCACCAGATTCAACCAATCATGCCTTTATGGACCTTGATTTGTGCACTGGGGGCACAGTCATGATGATGGAACAGAAAAGGTCCTTCCCCAAACTGTTCCCACAGAGCTGGTAGCACAGAATTGTCAAAAAATATCTTGTTAAGCTGAAGCATTAAGAATTCCCTTCAGTGTAACTAAGGGTTCCAGCCAACCCCAGAAAAACAACCCCACAGGAATATCCCTCTTCCCCAAATTATTTAGGTGGCATAGTCCAGTCAAGCAGGTAACATTCTCATGGCATTTATTAAACCCAGACTTGTCCATCAGACTGCCAGATAGAGAACTGTAATTCATCACACTGTGGTACACCATGTTTCCACTGTTCCAGAGTCCAGTGGTGGCATGCTTTAGAACACTCCATCCTGTTTGCGTTGCACTTGGTCATGTAAGGCTTGCATGCAGCTGTTTAGCAATGGAAACCCATGCCATGACGCTCCCAGTGCAGAGTTTTTTGTACTGATGGTAATGCCAAAGGACTTTTGGAACTCTACAGTTACTGACTGTTATACTCTACGCGACCTGCCAGTTTGTGGCTGAGTTGCTGTAATTCCTTAGTATTTCCACTTTGTCTTACAGTTGACTCTGAAATATCTAGGAGGGAAGAAATTTCACCAACTGACTTGTTGCAATGGCGGCATCCTATTACAGTACCATGCTGGAATTCAGTGAGCTCTTTGGAGTGACCCATTCTTTCACAGAATGGTAAAGTCAGACTTCATGGCCAAGTACTTGATTTTATGCAGCTGTGGCAGTTCTACTGAAGGAAACACCTGAATTCAGTGATTTAGAGGTGTGGCTCAATACTTTTGTCCATCTACTGTATATGTTAATTTGGATCAAAGTAGAGCTGTTATCCAACTAACTTAAAGATTGTCACTTCACCTCACTCCAAGCATGCCTAAAATGATCATTCAAAATGAAACCTAAATACCAAATATTCACCTGAAGTAAAACAGCTAAAGTTCAAAAAAGTAAATTTAAAAAGTCATTATGTCTCAGAATTTGTTTTTTTATGTAAACACTGTGTTTCGGGAAAAAAAATTAAAATAAAAAATTGAAATTTATGTTTTGCACTTAATACAAAATGTGTCGAGATGTTTCAAACTCAAGAGCGCAATCTTCCCACTTTCACCTGCCACCTGAGGTGAGACGAGATCTTCCAGGCCTGCAACAGGTCCAACAGGTTTATTCTGACAGTCAAACAATCTCCAGGCCCCATCACCTTCACACCACAAAAACAACAGCAAACAACACCTGTCTTGATGATGTCATGCTCTCACCAGTATCCCATACTCACCTGAAGTCATGTTCTGCTTTTAACTTTCTTCTTTCACCCCTCCCTTCCCTCCCTGAAACTATACACTTGCTGATCTCATTATTTACCACTGAGAATCATCTTTCTCAAATTCACTTAAAATGTTATTTGCCAGTACTATTATTTTAGTCTTTGTACTGAAGATACACTGACAAATTAAAACAGAAATCTTTTCAAAAGTGAAAGTTTTTTTCTGATTGTTCAGTAGGAAAAGAATAAGAAATAAAACCAAGTGACAAGAAAGGAAAAGGGAAAATGTGAAATTTATGTAAAAGCTTGTCCATACTTAATCTGTCCACACAGGTATATGTATGTGGAAACAGAAGAATGAAAGTAGAATATTAACCTGTTAACTCCTTTTATCTAAACTTGTTTCTGTGAACAGAAGGTGTGTTGTGGTGGCAAGCCAGGCTTTGATTTGAGAGCATGGCACTGTCACTGGTGAGCACAATGACACCACACACCAACATGCTCAATACACACACACACACACAGAAACACACAACCCAAGCAGCGGGAAACAAGAGAGGAGCAGCTGTGAGTTGCACTCATCAGTTCAGATTGAGGGAGACACAAGCAGGCTGGTAAACAGACACAGATGTACAGAGCTGAGCAGAACAGAGAGTGGGAGAAAGAGGAAGGTCACCCTTTCACAATAGGAAGGTAGCGGCAAAGTCAACAACACTGGCTGCGTGACTAAACTACAATAAAAAAAAAAATCAGTCAAAGTTAAAAATTATCTGTGTCTGAATTCACTGTCAAGCAGAAGATTGTCCTATCAGTGTTTCATTAACTAAGTGAACGAATATGATTGTAATCCTTTTTAGTTTTAATGATATATTTTTTGTCTTACATACACAAGATTTCCGCAACAATAGCCACAGTTTGAATCACTCGGATGTATGTCAAATTGTCATAACGACATCCCACAAAACCCCAGAATCTGCGCAGCCTTCTAATGAGCAATACCTGAGGAAATTCACCTGTCAAGACCTTCTCATGTGATATGCACACAGCTTTGTCAGCAATTGTTGCCTCCCCTGAGGGTGACACCCCACCTGGGAGCTCAATCCTGTCAGTGCTCACTATCTCAGTTTCCCTTTCAGTATTATACACTTTCTCTAGTTACACTTGTTCCCACAGTCCCTCCCTCCACCTAGGGTGACTAGCAATGCTGCACTAAATGCATAAAAATTCAAGCTGACAAGAAATGAGAACAGGAATATGTCTTTACAGGCATTAAAAC
Source organism: Etroplus canarensis (assembly GCA_015106775.1). Classification (NCBI taxonomy): domain Eukaryota; kingdom Metazoa; phylum Chordata; class Actinopteri; order Cichliformes; family Cichlidae; genus Etroplus; species Etroplus canarensis. Next base: position 19,676 of record VUQH01035865.1, on the reverse strand, counting down.
ACAAGAGGAAACAAAATGGCATCTACTTTTTGTGGCTGACATTCTGGTTTACGGCTTATTCTCCTTGTTGATGTTATATGCAAAAAGGTACAAGTGATAGTGTGAATTTTATTTGTCTCTAAAGTGTATTTATAGTATTTTCAAATTAAATTTTTTAATTTGTATCCTAAGTGCAGGATGGGCTAACAGCCAATACCTGGCACTTGCTTTTGTTGGTTAGCCATCTCATCAGTCCAGGTTTCTTTGAATCAAAGAAAAGCACAGCAGGTTAACAGGGAATCTCGTTTCTCCCCTGTCTTCACATAAGAAAAGCATTCCCATATTTTCAGGTATGATACTTTAGAGTGAGATGATACTTTAAAGTGTTACACATGTTACTCTTTTGTGTTTTTTCTAAATCCTTCTTTTCAGGGAGTAATATAACAACAAGTTTGGCCTCATAGTTCCTACAAATGTACAATTTTGTGTTTGTTTTTTTTTTTTACTAGACAGTCTGGTGGTGCAGTGGTTAGCACAGTCACCTGTCATTGCACCTTATAGCAAAAGGGTCCTGGGTTTTAATCCACCGGCAGCATGCCATTTGCATGTTCAACCTATGCTTGTGTGGGCTTTCCCCAATTACTCCAGCTTCCTCCCACAGTCCAAAAACATGCCTGTTAGGTCAAGTGGAATTCCTAAATTGGCCATGAGTATGAATGGTCGTCTGTCTCTCTGAGTTAGCGCTGTAATAGACTAGCAACTTGTCCAGGATGTGTTCTGTTTTTCACCTGTGACAACTGAAACAGGCTCTAGATCCCCCTCAACCCTCAATTGGACGTGAAAGAAAATAGAAAGCTGGATGATTTTATTTCCAAAACCTGAATGTGACAACAACATTTCCCAGCAACTTTTCCCCTTTTTGTTTGCACGTTTGCCCAGTGCTTAAACAAAACCATTCGTACCTTGACTTAAGAACTTGTTTGAAGCTGTTACAAATACTTCCAGAGAAGACTTAATGATCCTAGCCTCTAGGCTCAAATAACATCTAACCAGGCTGAGGTAAACATTTACTTTCAGAACCGCCCAGACATTAATAGCTGATCAGCACCTGGAGCTCAACCATTCTCCAGCTCCTGACTTAAAATGCTAATAAGTTGTTTAGGTGTGTGTAAGTATGTGTGCAAGCAAGCCTGGATGTTTATAGCCTGCAGGAGGTAGAAGTGAAAGACCACCAACTGAACAACAAACCAGGTGGTGAAATCAAAGAGGAGACAAGACGGTCCAGCAACTGTTATCCTCAAACAGCCAAACTAAAACTTCAGGGGGTTGAATCTTTGCAGCTGCATCTAAAAACATCCGAGGTTCTGAGAGACAAACATGTTACAGCTCAACAGTGTGTGCAGTATTTTCCATACATTTGAATAATGTGGGCAGCCATTTTAAGCAGCATAGATTTGTCATGCTTGATATTTTTGTTGTCTAATTTTATTTTTCAAAACTCTAAAATTCAGTCCCCCACAATGTTCCATTAATGTGCCAACATAAAGGTCGGAAAAGCGAGGGGGTTGACTGTCTGTGTAACCCCTGTTTCAAACTGTGACTAACCACAATAAAAACATTTGATTAAAGGCAGTGACATTATTTTAATATATCGTGTTAGTCATTTTTATTTATTTATTTCTGCAATATATACATTAAGATATGGTTAAGGGGGAACTTCACTAATGTTATACGTGGGATTCAGTTTACTTATCAATGTTTAGTACCGCTCAGACTGTGCAAAATATTTTCTGATGCTTTCTGGGGCTCTGGAAGGAGTGTGAAAAGCAACACTGGTGATGTAATTATTGTTATCTTGATTCTGAGGTGGGTACTGAGTCCCATCATTGGCCTTTGCATGCTTCCAGGTCTAAATCTCAGGGTATTTGCCTTAATTGTGACTTTTTTTAAGTCTTATGTGCAAGTCCCACTGCTACAGAAGTGCAAACACTGCTTCTTTACTGTGTAGTTAAGGTAACAGAAAGTAAGCTATGATTAAGGTATGATGTATATTAAGAGTCACTGAAGGAGTTGGTGGAAGATCCCATGAAAAGGACACTCAAACTTGTCTGATTAAAGGTTAATGCAAAAGTCCAACCAAGAAAATCAAGTCAACTTAAGCCACCTTTTTTTGACAAGGCAAGAAAATTAAGTCATAATTCCATTACTTTTGCAGTGAGGTGAGTGTCCACAGCAGATTAATCCACACTGGTAATTTGGCAGAGGTTTTACACCAGATGCCCTTCCTGACACAACTCTCCACAGGGAGAGAGGCTTGTGTCCCCACCTGGGCTTGAACCAGGACCTTTTACCTGTAAGACAAATGCACAAACCACTATGCTAGCAGGGATACATTATGGAAAAAAGTACTGGGCCACTTACACATTCAGGAGTTTTCATGACATCCCATTCGGAAATCACCAGCATTAATTTGGAGCTGTGGAACTGAGTGTCTGTGGAAATTTATGCCCATTCACCTAGAAGAGCATTTATGATTTATGATAAACATTATGTTGGATGAGATGCCCTGGCTCACAATCACTGCTCTCCTTCATCCCAAAGGTGTTTGGTGGGGTTGAGGTCAGGGTTCTGTGTGGGCAAATCAAGATCTTTCACTTCAAGCTGTCCAAACATGCCTTTATGGACCTTGCTTTGTGCACTGGGGAACAATCATGATGGATCAGAAAAGAGCTTACCCCAAGCTTCTTCCACAAAGTTGGAAGCATAGGGTTGTTCAAAATGTCTTGGTAAGCTAAAGCGTTAAGATTTACCTTCACTTGAACTAAGGGTTCCAAACCAACCCCAGAAAAACAACTCCATAGCAGTATCCAGCTCCACCAAACTTTACAGTTGGAACAATGTAGTCAGGCAGGTAACTTTCTCCTGCCATTTGCCAAAGCCAGACTCTTCCATAAGGCTGCCAGATACAGAAGCATGAGCTGTCAATCTACAGAAAACATTTTGACAGCTCAGAATCCAGTGGCAGTGTGCTTTATAACATTCCATCCAGCTTTTGGCATTGTTGATGTGAATTTAAGAAGAGGTTGGGGACTCTGTGGTTATTGAGTCAACAGTGTTGGTGACTTTTTTTGCACTTTGCACCGCAACCGTTCTATTACAGCACCATGCTCAAATTCACTAAGCTCCTTATGACCCATTATTTCAAAAATGTTTGTAAAGGCAGACTGCATGCCTAAGTGCTTGATTTCATACAGATGTGACAATTTGACTGAATGAAACACCTGAATTCAATAATTAAGAAGTGTGGCCCAATACTTCAATACATATAGCGTACTTTTTAAACTGGCTTTGGAGCATTGCTGAACTGTGTAGTTCTTAACAGCTATTTTCTTAACTCCTTAATAGGTTGTAAAACTATTATAGAGCTAACACAGAGGGCCTAATAACCATGCATTCTCATGTCTGCACTGTACTGCATTGATGAATGGGAAGTCCACTGAGTACAATATATACATAAGCATTCTAACTCCAAGTGTTAGAAATATAAAATTTTTAGAGATGACAATTTTTCAAACTTTTCCATATAAAACAGTCATGTCAAAGAGGGTTCCTCAAGTGTCCGTTGCTATAGTAATAATCATCCCTAGGCTGAGACACAATGATAAAAATCCCCACTATTGAGAAACACTATTCTGTTGTCAAGACTGGACAAGTTAGGTAAGTCAGGCAACTTCGCCTTCACTTCTACCATCACCTTGAAAGCAAAACAAGCTTTGAGACTCTGGTGGACCCACAACATATTCTCATTTAGCGGCTCCACTGTTGTGGGATGTCATGGCTATTAATTCTATCTGAGCTTCATTAATCCACATTTTCCCATCCAGCCCCCTGTCCTTAATCATCATTTCAGCCTTTGCCAGCATGGCCTCTGGTGGCCAGAACCAACGAGGGTCACAATGTGTTCCCTCAGCACTCAGGGGGTATATTCATGCATACACATACATAGAAAATACAGATAATAAAACAGGTCATCCATCTCAATCACACAGTATTGGACCCATGTCATTACATCCCTCTCACTGGGGTGAGTCACAAACCATACACTTGCAGACAACAACTATAGTGCAGAAACACTGACTAAAACCAAAACACTTGCCAGATTTTGACATTTAATACACAGAATTCTTCTGGCATAGCACTTCTGAGTGGTATCTGATTTGTAAGGAAGCTGAAGGTCAATCAGCAGTGAGGGGAGGTGAAAACAGAATCAGAAGAGACACTTTAGAAAAGCTAGCTGCTGGAAGAGGACACACCCTGGCAATTGAGTGAATGTAAAAGAACTGACGAGCAGCAGAGCTCAGACCAGGTGGGCGATTGGTTGGAAACTGCTTATTGTTCCAGCAGATCTAGCTGTTTGCCGTTATCTGAATACCAAATGGTTCCAATTTGATGTGTGTGTGTGTGTGTGTGTGTGTGTGTGTAGGTGTGTGTGTGTGTGTGTGCGTATGTGTGTTTTGAAGGAGAGCTGAATACCAAGGAGCGGGCCAACACACACAATGGAAACTGGAGAGGGTAATCTGATGGAAATCTCTGAATGTTCCTCTCTCTACTCGCGAAAGGTTAGCTTGCTTAAATGCCTCTCTGCTGGGTAGTTGCTTGTTATTCATTTGGAGAGACACACGCACACACAGGAGAACAAGAGCGTAAGAGGGAATCGGTATGGTGGGTGGTGTTTTCATCAGTTTCAAACGGAAAAAATATTACTCACTTATCGCTTTCTATCACTTTCTTTGTTTGCTATATAGGATTTGATCATAAAAGGCCTTCCTTCGGGCGATCCATTTTGATTTTTGATTCAAGTTCACCTGTCGACCTCTGACCTCCAGATACAGCCAAATCTCAATACTCCTCAGCCTACTTTTCCAATCAGGTCCTCTTCTTTTCTCTTGCTCTCACACAAGCATGAGGAAATCACCCCACCATAAGGCTCCCACTCATATAAATGCCATTTCATTTCTCCAATGCAGATAGCACATAAAGAGAGAAGGCGGTGGGGGGTGGCGGGGTGGGGGTCTGTCTGCATCGCAGGACTGTAAGCACATAGAATAACTGTCGCACAGCACAGCCAAAAGCCTTTAGCATTCTGACAGAACAGATGTTAAGAGTAATGACAGTGGAGATTACCCAATAATTGTAGCAGCGTAAATCATTTGAGAGAGGGTGAGAAGGAAGAAGAGAAGGGAAAACGAGGAGGCATGGAACAAAGGAGGATAAACTGTGGCTAAAGCAGAGAACGCCTTATTGTTAATATGGAAATGTAAAAGAGGACAATTTATACGCAGCACTATTTCATTTTTCTAAATGTTTTTAAGCAGATAGTCTAATCTGTAGTTTCATTAAAGAGGGTAGAAGCTTCCAAAAAGGAGCGCCTGCCACATTTTGCTGTGATGGTTGGGGGGGGGGGCAATGGCAATTACAGCACTGTGGCTGCTGGTGTTACTGTCTATGTTTGGGAGCTAATCGCTGTGATGCAAGCTGCTGCCTGAGGCCAAGGATGGAGGACAGAGGGGCCCCTCCACCTGAGAGTATGATGACATATTTCTCTCTAACATCCTTTTAACAATATTGTCTGCCTCAGAGTTCACTGGTGCCTGTACAGGGAGCCCCAACACCTACTACAACAAGCTCCTGTGTGTGTGTGTGTGTGTGTGTGTGTGTGTGTGTGTGTGTGTATCCACT
>VUQH01035865.1:0-13938 GCA_015106775.1 Etroplus canarensis | reverse complement strand
CACATTGCAGTGTGTCCCTCTCACTCTGTTGTTGCCTTGATTGTGTAATAAACTTTATTCAGTTAAGCGTGAATTATTGTTAATTGAACTAAAAAGTAATTTTCTTAATTGAAACCGAGGGAGGAGGGGCAGACCAGATTAACGATGTAAAGGAGCCTTTTCCTCTCTCACTCTTACTCTCCCACCATCTTCAGACTTTTATCTCTTGCAATTCTTTTTCCCATTACAGTTTTCACCATATTTTTTCCTATCTTGCAACTGCAATAAAAAGCTTGTAAACTACTTAAACTCACACCCATCTTAAAATCAACAGATGCCTGTGCTGAAACGTTCAGGAGTATACCACTGAATTTGCCAAAAGCCAAAAGTGAAAACTGTTAATAACTAATAATTCTATGTGCATGTGATTGTCTATTGTTGTTAAGTGTTGGGGTTAGGTAAAAATAAAACCTTTGCTGAAACACATTCAGCTGATTTAGCATCATAATTAATATATTGAAAATACGAATATCTTTATAGTATTTGTATGGTTTCTGTCAAGTGTCATAAAGCAGCGGTACAGAAGTCTTCATGCCTGTGTCCAGTTAATGAGTCCACACTAGGTAAGTTAACCCTAGTACTCCAGGACCTCAATATATCGATGTCCCAGATAAGTTTTGTGTACTGCTGGTTGTCTATATATTGACCACTTCCGGTGTTTTTCATTCATTGCTGGTCGTCTAGCTGATCGTAGAGCTGGCAGTACTATTGTTACACATGTAGTAGTAGTAGATTATGTACCTTGATCATTTAACAGCAACACGATGCCACAGTCTTCCCAGGAGTGGACATCCTAGTGGATTCACCCCAAGGTCAGACCGTGCAATGCTCAGAGAAATTGAAAAAAAAAAAAAAACAAGAGCTGCATACCAGGGTCTACAGGCTTCAGTTAGCATGTTAAACGTTAATTTTTTTGACAGTACAGTTAGAAAAAGATGATGCCATGCAACAATAACAAATCTACTACAGAACTGATGAAAAAAAATGAGAATCAAGGTGATGTAATGACCCAGTCCGAGAATGAAATGTTGTGATGGGACCTTAAGAGAGCTGTCCATAAACAAATGCCTGCAAACTTCAATGAACTAAAGCAACACTGTAAAGAAGAGTAGGCCAAAATTCCTCCACAGTGATGTGAGAGACTGATGAAGTTACACAGAAAGCCCTTACTTCCAGGTATTGCAGCTAAAGGTGGTTCTACAATCTTTTGAATCATTAAATGTACGTAGTTTTTCACATAACTGCATAGAGTCTTGTGAAAATTTACTTTTTCAAATGGTTGTGGGTAGTGCATTTATGTGAATGGGTTTGCCAGTTTTTGTTGGATTTAAAAGAGAAATAATTCCATTGAGATTGTTGTACTGACACCAGCCAGTAGGACACTTTTAACATATCGCCTAATTTTATCTGCAATAGGCCAATACTGTGCAATAATTTTGCCCGATGGGTATATTGGTCACTCTGAAAATATCAACTTCCCATTCATTTTTTTTCTTTCACATGCTTTAATGTTAAAGACTAAAAGTGTGCATTACACATATGTACTCCTAAAAACAATAATACTTGCACCTGCACAATCATGATCACCTTTTGAAGCACTACCCATTGTGGGCAAATTAAAATCTTTGCAATTTACAATAACAAAAAAGACTAAAATGAACTAAACATCAGCTTCTGTAGGAGCAACTTGACAAGAAAGAAAACACACTGCAATCTGTATTGTTTGTTAACAGTGACCAGTTACATTAAGTTGTTTTCAATCACTTACAGTAAGCGATTGAGCGAAGGAAAATCCTTTATCTATGCGTTATTTATGTTTTCTTTTTAAGTTATAGCAATTAACTTAGGAAACATTAAAGTCACCCTCTCCTGACATCCATCTACCTACCTGGAAATATTTCACAAAGAAGGGAGCAATGTTTTGGAATTCAACGTGCATACCAAAGCTACTGCAGAGCTTCAGGAAACAGTCACATTCCAGTAAACACATGTGGAATTACCAGAGCAAGAGCTCCTGGTCACAAGCCTAGCCAAATATTATCTCATACAGAACAATATCACCATCCTATACGGCAGTTATTGGCTGAGAGGGAGGAAGTGATGTATATTGACTTTTCATTTGTGTCTTGCTGACTCTGCTGACAAAAGGACCAAACTACTTCCAGCTGCTAAAACTAGAGCAAACAGTCACATTCGGCTGAACATGATTCAGCTGCATTTTGTTTCGCAAATTAGTTTTTTTCATCAAGCACTTCTGCTTCTCAACAGCCACAATTGTGAGTCATCCACCGGTTAAAGTAGCTAAATGACACTTGCGCTATTATCACTGTAATATTCCTCTAAAATGATTAGTACATTACATGTAATATAACCAAATGAGGCCTACAAATGACATAGCTGCTCATGTTAATGAGATCCGTGTACACAATAAAATAAACAATACCCATCTATTCCTGATCACCCTGCATTAACATGTAACCTTTGATACATGAACATTCTTGTATAACAATATCAGCCGTCCTCCACCATTTGTCTATCTATAGAGGATGGCTGAGCCATCTAGCGCCTTGTCAGTCATAAAAGCAGTGGGAGGGTGGAGGGGGAGTTGAGAGAGACAGAGGAGGGGCTAAGAAAAGTGCCATTACCAGTGTTCTGGACCCGTGTGTTCCCAGGGTGAATAATTAGGTGTGACATGTCGTGAATAGGAAAGGACATTATCGCAGTGATCCTCAATACCCCCAGTGTGTTCCCTTGTGCACACACACACACACACACACACACACACATATTAGGGCCCCTCTGAATGATTTAGGGGGTCTGTTAATAATGCAGGGGCTCCTAGAGCTAATTAGGTAAGTAGCAGAGGGCGCCGGCTGTGACGCCTCAGCTCACCAATACAAGCTGTAAAGGAATGAAGCATCAAATACATGCACATACTCGCACAGTTTCCACTGTCCAAACACTACCATCCCCTTACCTCTTTAATAGTCTCACTATTTTTAAAAGGGATAAATCCAACTGGGTGATTAAGTTTCATTATTGATCTTGGCATCAAATGACAGACTGATCCTGCAGGAACTCCACTATTCTATGTATTTCATAGGAATAAATTATGTATAGTTTAGTTGAGCAGGGAAGGTAATAGGTAACAGGTCAGTATGATGTGGCTCTGAGATATTTTGACAAGCAGTATAAGAGAGGTTGAAAGGTAACAGGGATCTGTGTGCTCCAGGAAAATCAATAGAAAGTGATTATCTTGAGAGGGAACAAGTGGAGAGCCAAGGTGGGCCTTGTCACGTGTACAATCTCTCCCTCCCTCTCTCTGGCGCCATAGCTGTCAGCCCTGTAAGTGCAGTGTCAGGGTGATTAGAGAGCATTGCAGCCCAGACGGAGCACAGCCAGCCTTCAGACAAGCCCTCCAGAGATGCAGCGCCACAACAAGTCTCAGTCCAGGGTCAAGCCTACTGTGTCAGCCTCCCTGCTTGCAAGATTTGCCCTTTTGGTGCATAACCACGAATCATCTTGTTTGACTCCAGTCAGAGATATATAGCTGGTTTATGGTGCCTTTAGGCTAAAAGCAATTATATTTGAATGGCTGGTTTACCCAAATTACAAAAACATAGATTTTCACAGTGGTATGTAGACATATAGATTATATATTTGCCAAAGTTAGAGATTTTTGCCTCCAGCTAGATACTTTCGAGGTTGACTGCTTGGTACAGAGGAAATTGTCAGTGTGACAGCGGGTGAGTTCTGTGAATTATATTGAGCAATAGCCACATTTTCCAAGTGCAATTTCTCAAAGCAGTGTACAGAACAACTAAACAGGTTTCAACTCCACTGAATCGGAGTTTTGATTTTCCAAACAGGGGAAATTAAAGTATGGGCAGCAGGATTTTGATAGTTTAGATAAACCATCCATTTAAAAATGATGCATTCTGTGTAATGAGTGTTATCATATTGGACAATATTATAATAAATGAATGTAGTCAAGTTTCCAAATTCCATTGAATTTTATTTATATAGTCCTAATAAAAACAGTCATGCAAGGCGTTCTATTGTAGGAGACAGATCCTGCAATATCGGTGTCAGAGCTGAAATACTAGTAGGTAAATGAGAACTCATTCTGCATGGGAAATATTGTTTGCGTGCTCTTTTGCTAACAATTTAGAAGATAATCTGAACACTCACTCCACAATTATGACAAAACACAAGAACCATGTGTAAAACTGGCAAGCAGCCTACTGTTGACTCATATTAAATATTTAGCCAAAGACCATGTAGCCTACCTTCCATAATTTCATTGATCAAGAAAAGGATGTGACAGGAAGTCAGTTTGTGGTTTCCAGTTGGAGTTTCAGAGGCCAAAAATGTTTGGCCATATAAAATGTAAAGCCAGAACACTAACTACTTGTCCGGCAGCTTCAGCTAGCTATCATCTTGTTCAAAATTATCAGATGGGAACCAAATCTGATTTGGTCTACTGGCACAGATAGATTTTCTGGAAACTGGAGGTTAGGTTTTTAGATTTGGGGTATTTCTATTGCACGTTTCATATTTTGTAAGACAAGTAATCAAACCTTGGGCTAATACAAATTTTGATGCAGGGATGCATGTCATTTGTTTACTTCAAGGCATTTGTTGGAAATGTTCACATAAAGGTTAATTTCTAATGTCACCCTAACTTATATCTGGACAACTTACACCCAAACTGATATGGAGTTTATTTTTGTCCTGCCGTTGCCAAAAGGTCATGGAAATCTATTAAACATAGTAGCAAGAGTAAAATGGTATTTTGTAGCAATTTATATTTTGATCACACTAAATTAAACCAACAGTCTTTCTAGAAGCAAGTCCTCCCACTCTGTACCATCTTGAAACGTCTTTGGTCTGGTACTTGAGAATCATTTAAACCAACTTCAGTTTCAGCGCACACATAGAATCACCAGTCAAACTTGACAAAGTTGCCCAGAATATAGAGATACAAGAAATTAAAACTATTTTTTTTCTCAACATACACTCACCAGCCATTTCATTAGGTATACCTGTTCAGCTGCTCTTTAATGCAAGTATCTTATCAGTCAATCACATGGCAGGGACTCAGTGTGTTTATGCATGTAGGTATGGTCAAGAGGACTTGCTAAAGTTCAAACCGAGCATCAGAATGGGGAACAAAGGTGATTTAAGTGACTTTCAACATGACATGGTTGTTGTTGAGGTGTTTCAGAAACTGCTGATTTCCTGGAGTTTCTCCCACACAATCATATATCCAGTGAGCAACAGTTCTCTGGGTGGAAGCGCTTTGTGGATGCCAGAGGTCAGAGGAGAAAGCGAGCTGATAGGAAGGCAACAGTAACTCAAATGACCACTTTTATAACCATACTATGCAGAAGAGCATCTCTGAGCATACAACACAACAAATTTTAAAGCAGATGGGTTACAGCAGCAGAAGACCACACTGGGTGCCACTTCTGTCAGCTAAGAACAGGGTGCTGAGGCTACAGTTCACAAAGGCTCACTGAAATAAGACAACAAAAAATTGGCTTGATGAGGCTGAGCCATTTTGAGTCTATGCCACAAAGATTTAAGGAAGTTCTGAAGGCAAAAGTGCTTCCAGCCTGGTTGTACCAAGGGATAAAGTGCCTAGTGAGTATAGATTTCAATTTTGGATTCTTTGAGCCCCATCACCCTCTCTTATAACGTGTCTGGAACTATGCAGCTAACTTAGAAAATTTAAGCAGAAACTGCTCCACTGCAGTCACTTCCCCCAATGTTGCTGTGTTTAACAGTCACAGTGAGTTTTCACAGCAGTTTGATTCTCTTAAAAATAGTAGCAGAGTGTAAAACCCCCTATATAACCACAAATTGTAAATTTATGTTTCAAATTTCAAGTGGATTAAAGAACCAAGAGTGGTATCAGTGACTCCATCTAGTCTTTGGGGAAAAACAAATAACTGCAGAACAAAAATTAATTATTCATGTAATTGACAGCTATCTGAAATCTTCACATCAAAATATAAAAAGCTTGTTAGAAGTACAAAAGCATAACAATTAGAAACTATCTGAGAAGGAGATTATTTTGAATTTTTTGTGTCTTTGGGGGTGGGACATGAAGGAAGGGAATTCATGCGAGGATTTCCGCCATATATTATCTACATTTTTTTTCAATTGTTTCTTTTATTCTGAGTTCCCTGTAGTGCACACTTGTTGACAGATTGCTCATTAGTGCGACACAAACTTTCAGCACCTTCTGCAGTTTCTGGAGTTCAGCAGCTCTCTCCCGTCACACAGCAGAAGGGAAAGCTATAGCTCGACTGTGCTCTACCTGTATGTGATAGCTGTGGCCTGAGGGGTAACGGTATCTAATCACAGCTTCAACAGGTGAGGAGTAAAGATGGTGCAGACAGCATGGCACCACATGGAATTCCTGCACTATCATAATGTAGATCAAACCACACACACAGTACCCATGATTTGCAGTGAATATATACAACACTCCACTGTGATACCAATTATAAATACTAAACTGCATACACATACTATTATACATGTTATAATACATCATACTGTATTGCATTACAGTATGGAAGCATTTAGTGTCAGTGTCTTACTAACAGGATCAAAATGACAAGGATTTATGACCCATGCAGGACAAAAACCGCAGTGTTCAGGCACTTGTTCAAGTGTACAAAAACATTATTGCATTAATCTTCATTTTACAATTTGATATTTCTCAGCACAACATTTGAAGTCATTTGACCTTGTCCTCACCTCAACAGCACAGAACCTCATCAGACATAAAAGCCTTCTGAGGGGGCTGAAGAAGCCAAATCTCCCCAGGGGAAGGAAAAGCAGAAGAGTGGGAGGAGATGGAGGAGGAGACGGAGGAGGATGGGTGCCACTGTCTCTACAAAGCCCTCTTATCCTCTTCATATCAAAGCGCTGTACTGTACGCCCAGCATAAAATATTGTCAGGCTGATGTGACTCATGACCAGGGAAAGAAAGAAAGAAAAAAAAGAAACTGATTTTCTGATATCATGCAAAGAACTTATGTTAGATGAGCACAGTGTTACACGCAAAACAGAGAATGTAAAACAGCTGAGTGCTGCTCTCTTCTCACACGAACACCTAAATGATGTCAGCAGCGCTCTCAAGTGATAACTGCTTAAAATAGGAACCAAACTTTGTCGAACAGTTACTTACTTCTGCCGTGTCTGAAAGGCACAAGTGTTCACTCTCATCTCTTTTTATTTGCTTTCTACAGGAAGTATTTAGGATCTAGGCCAGATGGGTACACAGCACTATTGTATGGTTGACAGAGAGATGACCTTGTTGCGTTTGTGTGTGTGTGTGTGTGTGTGTGTGTGTGCGTGCGTGCGTGCGTGTGTGCGTGTGTGTGTGTGTGTGTGTGTGTGTGTGTTTAATCAGACAGAGAGGGGGGGATTAGAGACCAGGCACCTGGCAGGTGGAAACAGTCTGTACTCATCTGATGTCCTCCTGTCCTTCTGCACTCTCTCTCACAAACACATATGCAATGTGTAACTTTCACATCACCATATTTTTATGCTACAGTTCTTATAACCACCATTAATTATATATTTGTTTCAGAGTGAGAGAATAACTGATAGCACCATTAAGAAACTTGTGGCAGGGAGCAAATGCTTGAACACTCAGAAGAATACTTTCATTATTAACTTTACACTGCAGGCTGGGAGTTTCCTAATTTTAGAAGTGCAGTGAATTATGAGTTGGGTAAAGTTTTATGTAGGTCAGTGGTTCCTAATCTCAGAGTTGGGACTTCAGCAACAGGTTGCAAGATGAATGCAATGCATTCCAAAGTAAAGTATAGCTGTAATCCCATTACATTACAACAAAATAATTTGACACTAATTTGCTTTGTATGGTATCTGCAAGCTATGGATGGATAGGAAATATTTTTGAGCATGCCCTCTCATTCACACCTGCACAATAATAGCTTGACCTCAGGGCATGTGGGACAAAATGACAGAGTCATTTACAACCTTTGAGGCGTAGCAATGTGCAAATTACTTCTAACGTATTGCCTGAAGAGACAAGCTTGTAACAGTGAAGTGCAATCTATGCAGAAACAGCTATCCACTGGCGTGAACACAATCTGGAAGCTCCACAAGCCACTGTGAAGAGTGCTTGTCGTTTTTTTTCACATAATTTATGATGCAAACACGTACACTATATAAACAAAATATCAGGTCAACTACACATTACACCTACAGGAGCTTTGATGACATCCCAAGGCCTGGCTCACCATCTCTGCTCGATGGGATAGTGGTCAGGATGTGGGCCAGTCAAGTTCTTCCATGCAAAACTAATCTTTGCATACTTTTATGGACCTTGCTTTGTGCACTGGGGGCACAGTCATGCTGGAACAGAAAAGGTCCTCCCCCAAACTGTTGACCACAAAGTTGTAAGCACAGAATTGTCCAAAATATCTTGATGATCTGAACCATCAAGATTTGCTTTCAGTGAAACCAAGGGACCTAGGCCAAACCCAGAAAGACAATCCCACAGCGCTATCCCACCTCCACCAAATTTTACAGTTGGCACAGTACAGTTAAGCAGATAACATTCTCCTGGTATTCACCAAACCCAGACTCATCCATCACACTGCCAGTAGAGAAGCATGATTCATTACACCACATAACATGTTTCCACTGTTCCAGAGTTCAGTGGCAGCATACTTTATACCACTCTACATAATGCTTGGCATTGTGCTTGGTAATGTAAGGCTTGCTTGCAGCTACTTGACAGTGGAAACCCATGCCATGAAGCTCCTGGCACACAGTTTCAGCGCTGATGTTAAAGCTAGAGCAAGGTTGAAACTATGCAGTTACTAAATCAGCAGAGCATTGGTGACTTTTACACGCCATATGCCTCAGCACTTGGCGACCCTGCTCCATAACTTTTCTTGTCTTCCACTGAGTTCCTGTGGTTCCTAAATGCTTCCACTTTGCAATAATTCTACTTACAGCTGATCATGAAATCTCTAGCAGGGGACTGAATAAGTGAAAGAAGTGGGATGGATGGATGATGGATGATGGATGGATGGATGGATGGATGGATGGATGGAATTAAACTGCATAAACTGACTTGTTGTAAAATGTTGTAGAATCCCACTCAATTTCAGTGAGGACTTCTGCATCTGTTTGTAAAGGCAGACAAGGCACATGACTATGTGCTTGATTTTATATACCTGTGTCAATGGGACTGAATGAAACACTTGAACTGAATACTTGAGGGGTGTGACCGAATACTTTTGTACATATAGTTTACCTAACAGAGAAAGCCACCCACACCCAAGAGGACTCCGGTGGAGTGTATGTTGACTACAACCAAGCAGCCAAATATGCAATTTTATTATGGTTACAAAAGAGTCAAGTTTCCTTTAAAAAATCTATTTCTGTTTCATATTTACCTACTTATCTACAGTAGCTTTGCTCTTATGTAGAAAATGTTTAGGAAAAATTCTAGTTAAGCAGTTTCGCAAGGTAAATTAGACTGACAAATATGAAGCTCCAAAATCAGCTTCATCCTGACTCCTGTCAGCCTTCCCTAAAGAGCACTAAGCACCCCATCTGTTAGGGCCTGCTCAAAGATAGTAGAGCGAGTGGAGTCGTCAGTGTTACATTAAAAAACAAACACAGTAATTACCCTAATTGAGATCTGGCAGATTCCTTTAGATTAATAGTACCCTGCATGAAACACTGGCAAGTTTATATCAGAGGAGAGAAAAGAGGATTAGAAAAGGCCAAAAGGAGAGGAGTAAAAAAATGCTAAAAAGAATTTGAGGATGATGACTAAAAGTTGGTCATTCAAAAAACAAAGAATATGAGGTGTTAAAGTTCAAAGCATGTTTCACAGAGGAGGTAAGGAGGGAGATGAAGGAGATTCAGGAGGAAGAATAGCAAGGAAGGTGTGTGTCTGCAGTGCTGTGTGAAAGCCAGAGATCGAAGAGGGCTCTTTTTTTGGCTGCAGCAGGAGTAAATGGCTCTGCAGGCGCCTGTCACTCTAAGGGCCAGCATGGGATGATCAGCGATGATGACGGGGGCGCGGACCTGTGTCAAGATGCCGAACCCAGCTGTCAATCTAGCCACTCTGCCCTGTGGGATGACAAGGATGGGCCTAATACCGCTGAAGTGATCCAGAGAGGAGACTAGGAGGAGGAGGAGGAGGAGTGATGAACAGGCAGGAGAGAGAAATTAGACAGGGAAAAATGAGAAATTATGAGAGAGACAAGAAAACAGAAGGAAAGCATTGAGGAAATTATTATTTGAGAAATGGAATAATGTCATTCAAAGTTATGGATTTAGGTTAACCAAATCCAACAGGTGATTGTCTGACCTTGTGGCATCTGCACTGTTCTCCATCAAGCAGAGAAAATTGCAGCTATAATTTTTTTTATTTTGGGCTTTATGGTGGAAGCATCTATCTTGGGAAATGAAACATTTGATGTCCCTCTCCATAGTAGGCAATATGACACTGTGTGAACTTGTCATTTGACAGCCAGAATGAGTCATCTTCCAGCTATCTTGGACCATAACCCCACAGGCCTTCTGGGATGTCAGAGGAATGACCAGAGAACCAGTACATTAAAACACAATAGAAAAAGAGACTATCCCACAGTTCATATTCGCTGGAACTTTTGCAAGCTGTTTTCAATTAGCGCCTGCTGATTCTCAGTGTTGGTGTACCACATCATTTAAAGTAAATGCAGCTATAACTTAAAACCACAATGTTTGGTTTGGCCTTAAGGAGGTTTGTGCTCTTCTCCTTTCTCTTGTCAGTGGTACTCCTCTAACATGCTGTGAACACTTGGGTTATGCTGTATATATCGTGATTCAAAAGTCACAACAAATAACAGATCAGAGGAGATGTCAGTGCCTAAAAGGAAGAAAAGTAGACCAATGATCAAAATGCAGTACATTCATAAACAATCATAACTTCACATTTTTAAAGTTTTTTTAAATCTTTGGAATGAGGCATGAATGGCACATGCATACTTTAACTGCTAACTAAAGATCTGTTTATTATAAATACATGCAGTGCAAATGGTCTGTACTTACATAGAGCTTTTTAGCCTTCGTAGCATTACAAAGCACAATACAGTGTTTGTTTCTATTTCACCCATTCACCATTGGTAAGGCACTGATCTCCCAACAGGAACAACTTGGGGTTCAGCCTTAAGCATGTGGAGGAATAGGGGATCAAACTGCTAACCATGCATTTAGTGCACAACTTGTTCTGTTGTTTCAGTTCATATCTGAGTGGACTTAATATTTATAAAGTTCAGATAGAGTAACTCCCCCAAAGTAAGAAAAAAATCACATAGCTGTTTTGTCTTTGAACTGTAGGAGGACGCTGGAGTAACCACCAGAAGGTTCAGCCATTTTATGTAAAGTTAATGGGTGATTCTAAATTTGCTAGCTGTGGATGTGATTGTGTGTGGTTGTCTGTCTCTTTGTGTTTGTTCTGTGATGGATGGATGGATGGATGGATGGAAGACAGCTGTTGGCAGGTTGATATTTTGCAAAACGAATAATTAAAACAAAGCATTGCATTAGTGGGACAAAATAAAAATCGCTGGCCATTTTATTGGGTACACTCACATTTGTACATGCATGATGCGGCTCTCCCGTTTCACTACATTCCAAAGGCATTCTATTGGACTGAGATCTGGTAAGTGTGTGTACCTTAGTTGTAATGACTGGTTATATGTGTTACTGTTGCCTTATTACAAGCTCAAAGCAGTCTGGCCATCCTCCTCTGACCTAACAGCAAGACATTTTTGCCACTCACTGGATAGATTCCTTTCTCCGACAATTCTCTGTAAACCTAGAGATGATTGTGCAGAAAAGTCCCAGTAGATTAGCAATTTATTAAATACTCCAACCAGCCCATCTGGCATCAAAACCAATGTCACGTTCAACATTACGTACATCGCTTTTCCTCCCCATTCTGATGCTTGGTATGGATTGAGGTTGTCTTGACCATTTCTACATGCCTAAATGCACTGAGTTGCTGCCTTGTGTTTGGCTGATTAGATATTGTGGCTAACAAGCAATTGAACACATACATCCAATGAAGAGGCCAGTGTGTCTAAGTTAAATTCCTCCTGGAACCACCATCACTTTTGTTGTTTTTATTATACACAGGCTATAACTTAACTGCTCTAAAGCTGACAATTCTTAGCCAGCTGCAACACATAAGGAGGGGAAATGGGGTTAAATTATTTCTAGCTTTAGATTAATAAAAACCTGCTTGTTCATAACATGTACGTCTTCTAGATGAGCATTTTCTGGCTGTAATCACGTGCAATGGATCTCACATATATATGACTACAGAATTAATGTAGTTTGATATACAGTTCGCTTCCAGGGCTTTGATTTGATTTCCCTATCACAGTGCTGTACCAGTGAGTGTTCACATTTAGCAATCCCAAAACTAGTCAGTCTGGGTCACAATCCAAAAGCGTAGTTTGGCCAAAACCTTTGATCTTGAGATCAGAGTCTAAAAACTTGTACTTTATGCCAGAAATATTTGTATTTGTACAATGTGTGCACATGTGTAAAAGTGTTTGTGTATGAGGACATGGTAGGGAGGGACACACAGGTAAAGAGTGAGAGACAGCAACAGCAAAAGAGTCAGAGGCAGCTTTCAGGGGGTAACAGTGAATCAAGAGAAAAAGGCAATGATCTTTCAGGGGCTCAGATGTACTGCGTCCCTGAGGTGATCAGAGCCATGACCTGCCACTCCAGTGTCCCAGCATGCTCGGCAGATGTGGGTCAACTGACATCTGTTTCTCGCAGCCTGGGCTCAGCTCAGCTCGGCCTGACCCAACCCCGCTGCCATATTCATCCTAATAACCACTCCCATAATCACCAGGGATTATTCTAATATTAGTGAGCGCACACACAGACTCACACACACACTGTGACTGCTCTGATTAAGGTATAGTGCTCCATATGGTTTTTCTGAGGGTTTTGGGAGGGATTTGTATGTTTTTAGCCTTTCAGTGAAAAGCCTTGAAAAAGCCAGCTTAGCAAGGACTAAAGAGAGTCCCTGCATAAATAATATTGGAAAATAGCCTGGGATAGGGGGGGTCAAGCTGGGGTGAGATGCGGTCCACCAGCAGAGGTGCTCTGACAATAAAAATGCATCATGACGCTACTGCAGCCTTGAAGTTAGGCATTGAAGAGAGACAGTGGTGCGCTATTTGGTCTCTATAAAGGAGGGATTATGAACCACTGACAGGATGTGTGAATCAAGATGGCACACTCACCACACAACAGGACTAGAAAGAGACACTGCAGGGGGCTGTCAAGACAGAGCTAGAGTGAGCTGGGAGGATTACCATATAATGATGAAAGATGATGAAGACTGATGAATAGATTGTTGGCATTTTAGGTATGGGGGAGGGAGGACAACGTGCTCCTGTGAGGTATTTCAAGGATGGATGCCAGCGCTTAGGATTTCCAGTGCAAATAAATACATAGATTTGTTCCAGCTTTACTTGTGTGTTTCTTTAAAGTACACAAATTTTTTATTTGCCTTGTGTGATTACAAATGCTTTTCGCCATGCATTCATGTGTTAAAAGTCTTTGTTGGATGTGTGTGTGTGTGAGAAATAATCTTTCTCCCTTCTTTTCGAGCCTCTCATTTTTCTCTAAGAGGTCTATTTGTGGAAGTCATGGCCTGCTGGTGTTTATGACTCTCCCTGGGCCTGTACTGCTGGTGTTTTTTTCCCGCACAAACACATGCGGACACATGCACGTACAAGCACACACACACACACACACACACACACACACACACACACACACACACACACACACACACACACACACACACACACAGATCCTTAA